>CM033472.1:248589287-248735240 GCA_019447015.1 Hymenochirus boettgeri
AGATATACCGTGACCTGGATGAATGAATATTACAGATATACCATGACCTGGATGAATGAATATTACAGATATACCATGACCTGGATGAATGAATATTACAGATATACCATGACGTGGATGAATGGACTGTTGCAGATATACCATGACCTGGATGATGACTATCTAAGATATACGTGACCTGGATGGGATGAATATTACAGATATACCAGACCTGGATGGATGACTATTACAGATATACCGTGACCCTGGATGGATGGATATTACAGATATACCATGACCTGGATGGATGAATATTACAATATACCATGACCTGGATGGATGAATATTACAGAATACCATGACCGGATGAATGAATATTACAAATATACCATGACCTGGATGGATGAATATTACAGATATACCATGACCTGGATGAATGAATATTACAGATATACCATGACCTGGATGAATGAATATTACAGATAAATATACCATGACTGGATGAATGAACATTACAGATATACCATGACCTGGATGAATGACTATTACAGATATACCATGACCTGGATGAATGAATATTACAGATATACCATGACCTGGATGAATGAATATTACAGATATACCATGACCTGGATGGATAATATTACAGATATACCATGACCTGATGAATGAATATTACAGATAACCATGACTGGAGAATGACTATACAGATAACCAATGAACCTGGATGAATGAAATATTACAGTATACCATGACCGGATGAATGAATATTTCAGAAATACTATAAGATGGATGAATGAATATTACAGATAACCATGACCTGTATGGATGACTATTACAGATATACCATGACCTGGATGAATGAATATTACAGATATACCATGAACTGGATGAATGAATATTACAGATATACCGTGACCTGGATGGATGACTATTACAGATTATACCATGACCTGGAGGAATGAATATTACAGATATACCATGACCGGATTGAATGAATATTACAGATATACCATGACCTGGATGAATGAATATTACAGATATCACCATGACTTGGATGGATGGATATTACAGATTACCATGATTGGATGGATGGATATTACAGATATACCATGACCTAGATGGGATATGGATATTACAGATACCATGACCTGGAGGAATGGATATTACAGATATACCATGACCGAGATGGATGGATATTACAGATATACCCTACCATGACCTGGATGGATGGATATTACAGATATACCCTACCATGACCTGGATGGATGGATATTACAGATATACCATGACCTAGATGGATGGATATTACAGATATACCATGACCTGGATGGATGGATATTACAGATATACCATGACCTAGATGGATGGATATTATAGATATACCCTACCATGACCTGGATGGATGAGTAGCAACCTTAACTAATCTGCATTGCTGTAATTTGCATTAAGCCATCTATACACAGCCTGCACTGTATACACATAAATATACATAATCCACTGATCCCTTTAACCCCCTACCCCCCGGCTAGTCACAGAAATCAGTTTACTATGTTTCCCACAGAATCTCACCGTATCAGACCTGCAGATCTTGTCATGTGCAGCTAAATTCCTATGCGATAACCAGCCACCTCACTGAATAGAATCATCCTCCCCACTGCTAGATTAAAGGGAAAGACCACGTGAGTAATCAGAGGCTTAAGCAGTACAAGGCCTGACCAGGAATAAGTTGCCATCCCTGGCCCCCTGCTGCTTCCTCAGCGCTGGCCCCTTCCACATTGTACCGTTCCCATATACTGTACATCCTGCAGACAGAGAACTGCTAATAGGGAAATAATAGGAAAGTCTCCACCTTTCCTTCTACAATTCATGGCATTTCCAGGGAAGGATTCAATGGGTCACGGCTGTATGGAAATGGAATGTATACCTGACTGTGGTAGGTACACACAGGGTTATAGATAGGAAAGAGACAGCAATAGTTCACGGCTGTATGGAAATGAAATGTATATGTGACTGTGGTAGGTACACACAGAGTTATAGATAGGAAAGAGACAGCAATAGTTCACGGCAGTATGGAAATGGAATGTATACGAAGGTGTTGCAGATATAATAGATATATAGAATGTATGGGCGCACCTCCTCATTAGGAGGATAGGAGGAAGCATGGAATGTGCATTGATTATTTCGATTTATTTTTTCTGTTTTATTAAAAGTATTAGCCAGTGTGCAGATAAAGTGAATATTGTATGGGGCCTAAGGAATGGCATTGATTATCTTTTATAGATGTTTATAAAGTAGTGCCAGTGGATGATAATGGTGGAATGCAGTGATATTCTATGTTATAATGCAGTGTCGTTACATAGATGGGGACTACTAGGAATGTGCATGGATTTCTTTTCTAGTACTTATAAGGTTGCCAGTGTGAAGATATGATGCGAATTATTGTATGGGGCTAGGAATGTGCATTGATTATCGTTTCTATGTTTATAAGTGTGCCAGTGTGTAAGATATTAATATGAATAGTGTAGGGGGCCTAGGAACGATGTGACATTGATTATCTTTTCGATGTTTATAAAGATATGCCAGGTGTGCAGATAATATGAATGTAGTGGGGCTAGGAATGTGGCATTGAGTTATCTTTCGTTTCTATGTATTATAAGGAGGCCAGTGTGCAGTAAGAGTGATATTGATGGTGCTAGGAATGTGCATTGATTATCTTTCTAGAGTTATAAAGTATGCACTGTGAGATAGGGAATTGTATGGGGACTACGGAATGTGCATGCATTCTTTTCGATGTTTAAAACAGTATGCCAGTGTGCAGATTACATGATACGGTATGAGGGCTAGGAAGTGCATTTGATTATCTTTTCTATGGTTATAAGTAGGTAGTGGCAGATTACATGTATTGGTATGGGCCTAGGAATGTGCAGTTGATTATCTTTCTTATTTAAAAGTTATCCAGGTGTGAAGATAATAGGCTATTAATGTATGGGGGTGCCCTAGGAATGTGACAGTGATTATCTTTTATGTTTATAAAGTATTATGGCAGTGTGAAGATAATAGGATATTGGTATTGGACTAGGATGTCTTGATTATCTTTTCTAGTATTTATAAAGTATGCCAGTGGTGAAGGATAATAGGATATTGATGGGGCCTCGGGAATGTGCATTGATATCGTTTCTATGTTTATTAAAGTATGCAGTGTTTGAAGATAATAGGATATTGTATGGGGGCCTAGAATGTGCATGATATCTTTTCATGTTAAAGTATGGCAGGTGGGAAGATAATAGGATTTGATGGGCTAGGAATTGGCATTGATGATCTTTCTATGTTTATAAAGTATTGCCAGTGTGAGATAATAGGATATTGTATGGGGCCTATAGGAAGTGCATTGATGTATCTTCTTCTATGTTTGTATATATATGCTTGGGTTCCCGCCTAATGAAATACTTAAGATAACAAAATTAACAGGGGGAATTCTGTATTAAAGATCTTCTTGTGCTCGGGGTTGGGGTGTAAGGAAGGCTTTAAAACAAAAAAGTAAAAAAAAAAAAAAAAGTGATAAGATCAGATCTCTGTAAAAAAAAATCAGGTTTAAAACTAGAAGGAACGTTAAGTCAAAACTTGAATTTGGCTTGAAATGAAGCATTTTGGAAAGGGAAAGGGTGTTGTTGTGCTGCAGAGTTATTAAAATCTCAATAATGCCAATGATGAGGACATTGTTGTTTTTTACTTAACCTTCTGTAAAAATATGGCTGTCACATTGAATTAAAGGCAGGTCAGTTGGTGTGTTTATCGTGTCAGGTTGGGGGATAAAACACCAATTTTTTAATGATTGGTCAAAAATTAGTTTATATGACTTTGTTACCCTTTATAGTTATGGTGCCCACAAGGAATGGAGGTAGGTTCAGTAGGTTGTGTTTACCCATATGAGGTTGGGGGTATGTGTTTTGCAGTGTATGACAAGATAACTAACTCTTATGTATGATTGATCAAAAAGATAGTTTTTGACCATAGTTACCCTTTAAGCAGGCTTCCATGGGATTGGAAGTAGGTCAGTAGGTGGGGGTTGTTCCTGGGTCTGGTGGGGTTGGGTTCCCACATTTGTATTTTGGACCGAATGAAAACAAAATGCTTGAAAATACCAATTTGAGGATGTTACCATCTATAGTCTATGGGAAAAAAATGCCGTTAATTCACGATAAGCCATTAACGCTCGCGGATTTCCTAGCTAGAAGCAGCACACTTCTCCTTATGTCCCCACGTCTGTCTCACAATTTCATGTCTCAGACCAAAAAAATGGTGGAGAGACACGTCCATAAAAAGGTGAGAGTAGCTAAAACGGAAAAAAAGAACGAAATAGAAAGAACAGTGATCTAATGAATACAACATGATACCATGACCGGATTGTCAAGTTGGGTGATCTAATGAATACAACAGAATACCTGACCTGGATGAATGCGAACTCTCACAAGCAAAGAGAAAGAAGGAATTGGCGTTTTCAAACCAAATTAATGACACTTCAATATAGTAAACAGGGAGAGTCATAAAAAGTTCTGATCGTGTTAAATGGTGCTTAATTTGCCCCAGTAATCAGATTCTTTTTAGCATTTGAAAGCTAGCATTGATTGGTTGGGGCAAAATTAGCACCATTGTAATAGAAAGAACTTTATTGAAAACCTGTAAAATCTTAAAATACCACTAGGCTATGCCACCACTAGGGGCACTGCAGTCTGTTACTTAGTGCGATTTGATGCTGGCATGGTCTGTGTAGCTCCCACACAACCTCTGTAACAGGAATACGGTTGCAAAAACTTGTACAGTAAAACAGTATGTGTCTAATCTATAAGTAGATAGTAGAGTATTTGGTATAATATAGTTATAGATACAGTACAGTTTTAAATAGGTATAGTATAATATAGTATAGTACAGTATAGTACAGTATAGTTATTAGTACGGAGTCAGTATGTATATATTTGAGAGGTGATAAAGACATTACTCCATCCAGTCCAACCCATCTAGCAATATCCTCATTGCTTGCCTAGACTGTTGATCCAGAGGAAGGCCAAAAAAACACACATATATAGATAGTACAGTACAGCTAATGTAATTGTACAGTATAGTATAATGTAGTTAGTATCAGTACAGTATGTACAGTATAGTAAGTTGATAAATAGTATAGTGACACGTAAGTCTGATATATATAGTAGTATAGTATAGTATTAGTATATGTATGTATTGAGGTTGATATAAAGACATACGTCCATCCAGTCCAACCCATCTAGCAATATCCGCATTTCACTGCACAATGTTAGTATAGTATAGTACAGGTTATAGTTAGAGTTAGTATAGTATGTATTGAGTGGAATAAAGGACATACGTCGCATCCAGTCCATCCATCTGCCAATATACCTCACTTTCCTGCCTAACTATTAGTTAGTATAGTATAGTATAAGTAAGATAGACATACAGTACAGTACAGTAAGACATAGTATGTTGAGATTGGAATAAAGGACATATGCTCCCAGGTCCAACCCATCTACCCATTATCCTTCAATTTCCTGCCTACATGTTGATCCCGGGGAAGGCAAAAAAACCCACCAAATTTATGAAGGGGGAAAAATTCCTTCCTGCTCCAAGTGGCAATCGGAAATTTCCCTGGATCAACTCTACTGTATGTATCAATACCAGTAACTTTTGTAAACAATATCCTTGTTTGTTAGAAATCATCGCTTTTTATATTAACTCACCACTTGAACCTGCCATTAAAAACGTCCACTGGAGCAGTTCCATAGCCTTTCACCGTTCTCCCACGTGACAAATCCCTTTCCCAACTCACTTTTTATGTATCCATACACAGTAACTGGTAAACAGTCCTTGTTGCAGAACACTCAATCCAGCTTTTATTAAACTGACAATGAACGCCATAACAACGTTCCCCGGAAGGACAGTTCCATAAGCTTACCGTGATCACAGTTGGACAAACCCTTTCCCAACTCTTGACGTTTATGATTCAATACCAGTCGAACATTGAAACATCCTTGTTTGTCGAGAAACTCATCCAGCTTTTTATTAAACTGACCAATGAACCTGACATAACAACGTCCAACTGGAAGACAGTTCCCATAGCTTTAACGTTGCACAGTAAAAAACCCTTCGCCAACCACTTATGTATAAATACCGAATTGAACATATCTTGTTGCAGAAGAAAACTTCATCCAGCTTTTTATTAAATGACCACATGGAACCTTGCCATAACAACGGTCCACTGAGAAGAAGACGTTCCAGAGCTTAACGTTCTACAGTGACAAACCCTTGCCCAACTTTACTTACGTAGTCTCATATACCAGTAATCTTGAACATTCCTTTGTTGTAGAAACTCATCAGCTTTTTATTAAATCACCAATGGAACATGCCATAACAACAGCAAGGAAGACAGTTCATTGCTTACGTTCTACACAGTGACAAACCCCTTTCCCAACTCACTTTAGTGTATATACATACAGACTTGTAACCATTTGTTGTAGAAACTCATCAAGTCTATTAAATGGGACCAATGACCTGCCATAACAACGTCCCTGAAGACAGTTCCATGCTTTTAACCGTTCTCACAGTGACAAAACCTTTCCAACTCTACTTTAGTATCACTACCAGGAACTTGCAAACATTCCTTGTTTGTAGAAATCATCCAGCTTTTATTAGAAACTGACAATGGAACCTGCCATTAACAACGTCCTGGAAGACAGTTCCATAGCTTTACGTTCTCACAGTGACAAACCCTTCCCACTCTATTTATGTACAATACCAGTAACTTGTAACATTCTTGTTTGCAGAACCTCATCCTACTTTGTATACATTATACGTAATAAATTAGTATTTTGACATATGTTATTTTGTCTTCGTTTACTCTAATGAAGAATGATAAAACACAATGGATCCACACTCTATTTGCATTAACGTATGGGAATAGGGTAAGAAGAGATACGTGTCCACATGTCCGCACTTAGTTTTTGGTAGGTGACACAAATAATGTTCAGCTTCAGTGTGTGTGATGACAATCACATGACCTGGCTCATGCGCGATCAGTACACTACATTACAGGTCATTGTAAGGGAAGGTGTAATGGGGTAGAGATGACTCTGATTAATTGGAATTATTAGGGACAGGCTAATGATATAAGATGGCAGATGTTCTTGACATATTACTCTTGTGTTAGCCACGATAACCTCCAAGAAACCCACTGGAGCCGCACATGCAGTGGGAAAGACCTGAGAATATTGAAGTTGAACCATTTAAATGGACATTTAAGAACTCAAGTTGAATTTTAAGTGTGGTGAATGTCAAGGTGTCCAGCAAGTGCATACAGGCACATCTCCACATGAGGAGTCAGCTAACAGATCGTGTTGCCCCCTAGAGTTCAATATTTGGCAGCAGGTTGGTGGGACTATATGGCATGGACAGTGAGGGGGACATTTGGGACACATCTGTTCAAGCAGGGCAGCAATGAAGCCATTTATTCAAGTATAACATCAAGGAAAGATTGAAATCCTGCAGAACGGATTAGACTGTTACAACACTCCCAAACCCCCCACAATGTGGATGAATCATGGGAGGGCCCTATCATAGTTTTGACGGAGTGCCCAATGATTCCATAGTTATGCATGAGTGAGATTCTTTATTCAACGTACATGTTACTATGTTACAATCACTGCCCAATGTTAATGCAAAACAGCAGACAACAGGACATGGAAAATAGCCACCAAAAACCCATAAGTAGAGTTTTGCGGGAAATGATTAGTTTGTATCCAGTTAAATCCAGTTAATACCAAGCGTATTAAAATTAACGATCAAAACCTATGCTCTATAATAAAATCAGTTACTTATTATCATTTTCTCTTTAGATCTAGTTCTTGTAAGTTCCTATTCTGACACATGAACAAAGATCTAGTGCAGGTTCATAGCAGTTATACAAGACACAGGAGATCTAAATGAAGAAACAAGTTTTTGCCGGTCATACAAAAAGACCATTAGGTTTCTGTGGTTGTACGAACGTTTGCGGGAATACCATGAGTGGTGTTTTTTTGAAGAGATGGCCAGCATTAGAGCTAAAGGGAATAAGAGTTGGTGGGCTAGCTGAGCCTCTTCTATTCAATGGAGTTTGGTTAAAAATTCCAACATTATATTTTGAACGGTCTTAGATAGAACCGGTATTTAAAATTTTAAATAGATGATTATTTAAACCTATTAATCTTTGTACCCATGTATAGATCACACTTTACACTTTGGTAAACTAGACCATATCCCGGCCTCATTAGAAAAAGAGAACAGTCTAAGCAGCTGTGTGAGCTCTCCATACTTGACTTCAATTCGGATGATTTTCTTGTGGAGGTGGAAAATGTTGGATGGAGATACAACACAGGTCACTTCACTTCAGGCGTTCCTTGGTCTGCTATGTTAAGGTCAACGGTCATTGCTTCCATCTGAATCATGCTGGTGTTGTAGTTATGGAACATTCTGCTAACCGGGATCCAGGAAGAATATATACGCAGGGGGATTCGCCTCCGGGGTGCCTGACACCTGAAGGACATATGCTAGGTTTTAACACATCATGTCACCGATGGTTCACTGAAAAATTACAGAGAAAAACACATCTTAGTTTTTCATAAAGGCAAACTTGAAAAGACGAATTACCTGTAACTGACAACACAAATGGGACCATACAATTTCATAACAGGTCAGAAAGTACACTGAAAATAAGCCCCAAATACAATTTCATGTTCTGAAAAGACACAAGCAATGTCTCATGGACACAGTTTCCCCTAGGGACCTAAGGGCAAGGTATTGGTACACAAGAAATGAGACATGCTAGCGACAGTCCACCTTCAAAAAAAAGGCTAGACAAGACAAGCAAAAGGCAGCCATTGGGAACCAACGAGGGCTGGTAAGTATATTGGTGATAATTAACGAATTGAGCTGTGAGGTATAGGCTATGGGGGATTCCCTGGCCCCATATAAGTTTTTTTAGCAGATGACGATCCTACCTTTCATTTTGAGAACACACATGTCCGCACATGATACAGTTACCAAGCTCTATCGTGGACTATTCTGTCGTCCAAAAAAAACATCTAACCTTGAATTTGATAGCCAATGGATGGAAATCCCGGAGAACATTCCATAACCATACTGACCAAACGAGAAGTACAAATAATATATACTATACTTGTATATAATAACGTCTTTTGGTTAAGTGACCCCGTGGAAAGGGATCTGGAGTTGAAAGGATAACCCAAACTTAAAGGAAGCAAGCAGCCAGAGCCAGACAAGATATTCGGTTATTCAAATAAAAATTCATTATCGTTAAAAAGGGTGCTAATTTGCCCCAAACCGGAATCAAATGTTACTGCTTCAAAGTTAATAGGACTGAGTGGTGGGGCAAAATTAGCACCCATTTTAACATAAGACTTTTATGAATCTACTGATTGTCTTTGTGTTAAAGAGAAGGTTGGATTCAAGGGAGAAGGGAAAAATGTTATTCTTCCTCTTTACAAAGCATGGTAAGCTTCATTGAAGGATTGCAGTGCAATTTTGATAATCTGGTTAAAAAGGGACATCTTTGCAAATGGCAAGGGTTCGAGAGGGCCACTACATTAATAAGGGGATTGGGGGAACGCTTGCAATATGAAGAGAGACTGGAAATACGTTACAATTATGTATGCTGGAGAAAAGGCGCTGCGCGGGGCGATATGATTATGTGTATCATAATACATTAACGGGCCTAATAACTATTCTGGGGCCATTGTTCACCAGATGAACTGTAATGGACACGTGGACATCCCTACGCTGAAGTTAGCTCAATCGAAGGGTCTGTGACAGTTAAATGGACCTTGTCCATGAGGTTTGCAGGCATTGGTATTTCTACCTGCGGTTTCTAACAAAGATGTTATCACTTAGGTTTGATTATATCGAGGACCGGGTTTCCTGAGACGTTGGCCTTTCGTGGCCGTTGTTATGGTCATTGTCAGGTTATACAAAGCTGATTTAAACGAATTACAAGTCGTCTGGCCCTCATTTTGGGCCAGGGTGCAGACGTGCTTGAACCGTTTGGCGCGTAGCGATTGCGTTTAAGTATGAGTTCTCACCCAAGCGTTACAGTATGGATGCCATAAACGAGGTTGTCTTTAAAGAAGTATAAGTATGACCGCGTGGGTGTTACTGCCCGTATTCCGTTAATTAAAAGTGCTGTCTCAAACAAGGATGTAACAAGTTACATGGTATTAATACATACCAGAGTTGGGAAAGGGTTGTCACTGTGAGCCACGGTATAACGCTCATGGAACGGTCTTCGCTGGGGAGTGTTATGGCAGGTTACTTGGTCAGTTTAATAAAAGCTGGATGAGTTTTCCACAAACAGGAATGTACAAAGTTACTGGTATGATAACATAAAAGAGAGTGGGAAGGGTTTGTCACTGTGAGAACGTAAAGATATGAAACTGTCTTCCAGTGGACGTTGTTATGGCAGGTTCCATTGGTCAGTTTAATAAAAAGCTGAGTGAGTTTTACAAACCAAGGAAATGTTAAACGTTACTGGTTTGAACATAAGTAGGTTGGGAAAGGTTTGTCACTGGGAGGACGGTCCCTTTGAATTTAATGATAGCAGTAGGTCCGTTTTAATCACGTGGCGATGTTCAACAGGAGGACAGTTCTGTTTAACTTCGGTTGTCAGGGAATCATTGCCATTCAGATTGTCCCCGTTATAAATTGAGTCTGGGTTTTATGTTGCCTCTCTGATCAAACAAGGAGGATGTACAAGTAAATGGTATTAATACTAATGTGGACTGAGAGTTGGTTTCACTCATACATACGATGGTCTACTTTACTGACTACGTTTACTGTATGCGAGTATACGATAAAAAGCAAATTATGTATATACGCCTCCCTACTGTATAGTTAGCAGATGGCATTACTTGTCTTAATAGCTGAGATTATCCTACTAAACAGATGTTACAGTTACATGGTATCTGTACGATAATATAGCGTTGAGGTTATAGGATGACACTGTACTATAGCTATGAATTACTTACGTGGACTTATAGGCTATTATATGGATCGTTATAAAGGTCCTGATGAGTTTATACTAGAACTTTACCTATAGTTTACGGTATTACTGAATACATAAAGTAGATTGGGACATACTTTGAGCTATCCTTAGTAAGGTTGAGCCACGTACTATGAACTGTACTCTCATGGATTCTGGTTGCCAGGGTTTTAGGTTGCAATGTTAACTAAACAACTATGTTATTGTAACTGCCAAATAGAGTGAATGTATCTAATCGTTACTGGTTCGATACATTAAGCCTAGGAAGGGAGCAGTACCGGGAATTATCATTAGCCACTTGATTGCTGGAAGGATTTTTCCCCTTATCAAATTGGTTTTTCTTCAGGTCAACTGAAAATGAGGAGGTAATTGTTTCATTTCCAGTATGAACTGCTTATCCGTGTATGTATCTGATAATTCATCGTGTGATTTTCATGGATGGATACGTATTTCATCCCGGTCGGTATATCTTTATATAATCCATCCAGCAGCACTTAATCATCATCCAGGATGGCTACGAAGATCATCATCATAGTTATCTGATAGTCATAGGTCAGGATGGAATTTCTACTTGTATATCAGTAAATCTATTATCCAGTCTGTATATCTATACTCAGTCTGATACTGTAATAGTACTCGTCAGTCTATAAGTACTGACTAAATATTACTAGGTATGAACTGTACTATTACTATTACTCAGTCAGGGTATATCTGACTACTAACAAACTAGGTCACTGACGATATACTGTAATTATAATCCCTAGTCATGACTATACTGTACTGTATATCTAGTATGGTACGGTAATATTATTAGCTGGTATCTATAATATTACTATCAGCATGAATACTATATTACATCATGTTTATCTTAATATTACATACTGTCTTCATAGGTCCATTGACTATTAATGTAATGATTCATCCATCCAGCGTACTGTATATACTGATAATATTACATCAATCAGATGTCTAATGGCTGACGATACTTTCAACATACAGTACATAATAGAGTTGATCGACCACTGTTATTCTCGTAGTATAATACTATTTATAGTCAGGGATATCAGTATTAAAGGTCCTGTATATGCAAATGAAATTAAATACATCCAGGTACTGTCATCTGTAATATGTCAATATCCGTGCTGTGATGTCATCTAATAGAACATCAGGTTGCGTTATATCGTAATATACCGGTCAGGTCTATGTATATTCAATGGGGCGTCATGATTACTGAAGTTTAAGTCATTAAGTCAGCTAATGAATTATCGATGCAGTGATCGAATCTCTCCAGTCAGTCGTAATTTTCCATATCATGAAGGGCTCAATCAGTAGGTATATCTGTAATATTCATCCATCCGGTCATGGTATATCTGTAATTTCATTCATCCAGGGTCATTGTATGAATCATGTATCATTGATTCTATATTCATCATCCAGGTCATGGTATACCTGTAATATCATCTCCAGGTATGGATAGATCGTAATATTCATTATCCAGGTCATGGTATATCTGTAATATCATCCATAAGGGGTCATGGTATATCGTAAATTCATCATCCAGGTCATGGATATATCTGTAATATTCACTTCATCCAGGTCATGGATATCTGTAATATTAATAATCAAGGTCATGGTATATCTGGTTGAATATTCATCCATCAGGTCAGGTATATCTGTAATATCATTGCTCCAGGTATTGGTATATCTTGTAATTCATTATCCAGGTCATGGTATATCTGTAATATTCATCCATCAGTCATGGAGATACTGTATATTCATCCTTCCAGGTCATGGGTATATCTGTAATATTCATTCATCCAGGTCATGGTATATCTGTAATATTCATTCATAGGGTCATGGTTAGCTGTAATATTCATTCCATCCAGGTCATGAATATCTGAATACATATCCAGTCACTGTTAATGTAATATCACTCAGAGAATGGGTTCATTGGATCTGTATCTTATCACGTCTAATGAAATTCACCCACCAGGTCAGTGGTTATATTTAATATAATCCATCCAGGTATGGTATATCTGCTAAATTCATTTCTCCAGGTCATGGGATACTGAATATTCATATAAGTCAGAAGTCGTCTCAATCCATGTTATATCTGCTCTATTATGTATTCTTTATCATCTCCAGGCTCATGGCTATATCTGTAATATTCATTCATCCAGGTCCTGGAATATATCGTCAAATATTCATATCCAAGTCATTGGATATCTGTAATATTCACACATCCAGGACATTGGATACTGTAATATTCATCATCCAGGTCAGGATATCCTGTTCATATTCATCATCAGGTGTCCGTGGATATCTGGATATTACAGCAATCCAGGTAGTATATCTGTAATATCATTCCATTCCAGTTGATGGAGATCTGAATTCAATTCATCCAGGTCACGGTTGAATACGTATATCATTCATCAGGTATGGTATATCTGTAATATCATCTCCAGAATAAGGTATATCCATGGTATATCGAATTAATATCCAGGTCATGGTATATCTTGTACATTCATCCATCCAGGTCATGGTTATCTGTAATATTCATTCATCCAGGTCATAGAACTGATATTCATCAGGTAGATACTAATCATGGTAATCGTCTAATCCATAGGGCGGTATGACTGTAATATTCAATCCTCCAGGTCATGTATATCGGTAATATTCATTCATCGTCATGGTCGTATATCCTCCAGCGGTCATATCTGTAATATTCATTCATCCAGCGTGTAATGTTAATCATTACAAGGTATATCTGTAATATATGCATCAGTCACAGTCAAGACATCGTCATGTAATCGTAATACTCCAGGTAAAATATCATTCATCCACTGGTCATGGTTTATATCTGATAGTATTCATTCATCCCCAGGTCCCTGTATATTCGTTGGATATCTGTATCATTCATCCAGGTACAGGACGTATCTGATAAATTCATTCCATCCGCATGTATCGAATTCACTCAGGTCTGGTATTCTGTAATATCATTCATAGGTCACTGGTATATCGCTTAATATTCATCCATCCAGGTTCATGGATATCTGTAATATTCATTCATCCAGACGAATCATGTGATATCATCTACGGTCGTATTATATGCAATTTCATCTCCAGGTCATGGTAATCGTAATATCTATCCATCCAGGTCAGTGTATATCTGTCAAATTATCATCCAGTCACTGTAGATTCTGTTAAATTCATACATCCAGGTCGGTATATCTGTAATATCATCATCCAGGTCATGTATATCTGTAAATTATTCCAGTTCGAAGTCGATCCACGGAATGTTACGTATCACCATCAGTGGGTAACTATATATACGGCATTTCAATCTATCAAGGTAAGGTATATCTGTAATAACTCCATCCGTCATGGTATATCTGTATATCCATCGTCAGATATATATACACATCAGGTATGTATTGAGTATCAGTGATGGTATATTGTCAATCAGTCATACAGGTACATGGATATCTGTATATTCATCCATCCAGGTTCCTGGTATATCTGGAATATTCATTCTCCAGGTAATGGATATCTGACTAATATTCTCATTCCAGGTATGGGATATCGTAATTAATCCATCCAGGTCTGGAATATCTGTATATTCCCAATCCAGGTCATTGGCAATCTAGTATATTCATCCATCCAGGTCATGTATCGGTAAATATTCATAGTAAAGTAATTCGAATATTCTCATCCAGGTCCTGAATATCTGTATATTATTCATCCAGGTATGCGTTAGCTGATTAATAGTCTGTATTGTAATATTCATTCATCCGGTCCGTACTGTCAAGCCTATCAGTCCGGTATGTAAATCATCCGGGACCGTTGTACTTCAAATCAGTGGAATCGTAATCATCAATCGATGGTCATGGATTCTGTAATATTCATTATAGGTCATGGTCACGGTTTAAAACAGAATTCCCATGGCAAGTAATATTATCCATCCAGGTCACGGGTTTCTGTATATTCATCAATCAGGATCATCGGTTATATCTGTAATATTCATTCACATCCAGGTTAGTTATATCTGTAATATCATCCATCCAGGTTCACGTGTAGATCAGTAATATTCACTTCATCACAGGTCATGGTGATATCTGGTAATATTCATCTCACCAGGCAAGGATATCTGTAATTCATTCATCCATTTCCTGTTGATATCTGTGATATTTCATCATCCAGGTCATGTATACTGTAATAATTCACCAGTTCGGGATTTCATCCCCAGCAAGGATGTATCATACAGGTAGTATACTGTAATAATTCCTCACCAGGTCAGGTATATCTGTAATATTCAGCCATTCAAGGTCATCGGTATATTGTAATATTAATCCATCCAGTGTGGTAGGTACACGCAGGGTTATAGATAGGAAAGAGACAGCAATAGATCACGGCAGTATGGAAATGGAATGTATACGTGACTGTGGTAGGTACACGCAGGGTTATAGATAGGAAAGAGACAGCAATAGATCACGGCAGTATGGAAATGGAATGTATACGTGACTGTGGTAGGTACACGCAGGGTTATAGATAGGAAAGAGACAGCAATAGATCACGGCAGTATGGAAATGGAATGTATACCTGACTGTGGTAGGTACACACAGGGTTATAGATAGGAAAGAGACAGCAATAGGTCATGGCAGTATGGAAATGGAATGTATACGTGACTGTGGTAGGTACACGCACTTAACACACAGAGTATCAGATAGTGACAGAGACAGCACTAGGTCCGCAGTATGGAATGGAATGTATATGTGACTGTGGTATTACCGCAGGGTTTTAGATAGGAAAGAGGGCAGCAATGTTCACGGCAGTATGGAATGGAATGTATACCTGACTGTGGTAGGTACACACGGGTTATGAGATAGGAAGAGACAGCAATAGTTCCCGGCATGATGGAATGGAATGTTACCTGACTGTGGTAGGTACACACAGGGTTTAGATAGGAAAGAGACAGCAATAGGTTCAGGGCAGTATGGAAATGGAAAGTATATGTGACTGTGGTAGGTACACACAGAGTTATGATAGGAAAGAGCAGCAATAGGTCACGGCAGTATGGAAATGGAATGTATATGTGACTGTGGTAGGTACACACCAGAGTTATAGATAGGGAAAGAGACAGCAATAGGTCACGGCTGTATGGAAATGGAATGTATATGTGACTGTGGTAGGTACACACAGGGTTATAGATAGGAAAGAGAACGCAATAGTTCATGGCAGTATGGAATGGAATGTAATGTGACTGTGGTAGGTACACCCAGGGTTATAGATAGGAAAGAGACAGCAATAGGTCATGGCAGTATGGAAATGGAATGTATATGTGACTGTGTTAGGTACACACAGAGTTATAGATAGGAAAGAGACAGCAATAGTTCATGGCAGTATGGAAATGGAATGTATACTTGACTGTGGTAGGTACACCGGTATGATAGGAATACGAATTATTGGCCAGATAGGAGACAGTATCTATTCACGCGGCAGTATGGAAATGGAATAGTTGATACGTGACTTGTAGGTCCCAGGGAATAGGATAAGAAAGTACACGTGATTGCAGTACTCTTAAGTGGAGCAGCCGGCAGTATGGAAATGGAAGTATACGTGACTGTGGTAGTACACACGAGTTAGTAGTAGGAAAGAGACGCAATAGATCACCGGCAGTATGGAAATGGAATGTATACCTGACTGTGGTAGGTACACACAGGGTTATAGATAGGAACGAGACAGTAATAGTTCACGGCGTATGGAAATGGAATGTATACGTGACTGTGGTAGGTACACGCAGGGTTATAGATAGGAAAGAGACAGCAATAGATCACGGCAGTAGGAAATGGAATGTATCCGACTGTGGTAGGTACACACAGGGTTATAGATAGGAAAGAGACAGCATAGGTCAGGGCAGTATGGAAATGGAATGTATACGTGACGTGTTAGGTACACGCAGGTTATAGATAGGAAGAGACAGCAATGATCAGGCAGTTGGAAATGGAATGTATACGTGACTGTGGATGTACACACAGGGTTATAGATAGGAAAGAGACACAATAGTTCACGGCAGTATGAAATGGAATGTATACCTGACTGTGGTAGGTACACACAGGGTTATATATAGAAGACGCAATAGGTCATGGCAGTATGGAAATGGAATGTATAGTGTACTGTGGTAGGTACACACAGAGTTATAATAGAAGAGACGCAATAGGTCACGGCAGTATGGAAATGGAATGTATATGTGACTGTGGTAGGTACCACAGAGTTATAGATAGGAAAGAGACAGCAATAGTTCATGGCAGTATGGAAATGGAATGTATACTTGACTGTGGTAGGTACACACAGGGTTAAGATAGGAAAGAGACAGCAATAGTTCACGGCAGTATGGAAATGGAATGTATACTGAATGTGGTAGGTACACACAGGTTATAGATAGGAAAGAGACAGCAATAGGTCATGGCAGTATGGAATGGAATGTATACGTGACTGTGGTAGGTACACCGCAGGGTAATAGATAGGAAGAGACCACATAGATCACGGCAGAATGGAAATGGAATGTATACCTGACTGTGGTAGGTACACACAGGTTTAGATAGGAAAGAACAGCAATGGTCATGGCGTATGGAAATGAATGTATACGTGACTGTGGTAGGTACACGCAGGTTTATAGATAGGAAAGAGACAGCAATGATCACGGCAGTATGGAAATGGAATGTAACTGACTGTGGTAGGTACACGCATGGTTATTAGGAAAGAGACACAATAGGTCATGGCAGTATGGAAATGGATATGTATATGTGACGGTGGTAGGTACCCAGAGGTAATAGATAGGAAAAGACAGCAATAGGTCACGCTGTATGGAAATGGAATTATACTTGACTGTGGTAGGTACACCACAGGGTTATAGATAGGAAGAGACAGCAATAGGTCACGGCTGTATGGAAATGGAATGTATACTTACTGTGGTAGGTACACACGAGGTTATAGATAGGAAAGAGACAGCAATAGTTCATGGTCAGTATGAAATGGAATGTATATGTGACTGTGGTAGGTACAACACAGAGTTATAGATAGGAAAGCACCAATAGGTCACGGCAGTATGGAAATGAATGTATATGTGACTGTGGTAGGTACACACAGAGTTATAGATAGGAAAGAGACAGCAATAGTTCAGGCAGTATGGAAATGAATGTTACTTGACTGTGGTAGGTACACACAGGGTTATAGATAGGAAAGAACAGCAATAGTTCACGGCAGTATGGAAGGGAATGTATACGTGAATGTGGTAGGTACAACGCATGGTTATAGTAGGAAAGAGACAGCAATAGGTCACGGCAGTATGGAAATGGAATGTATACGTGACTGTGGTAGGTACACCAGGTTATAGATAGGAAAGAGACAGCAATAGTTCACGGGCAGTATGGAAATGGAATGTATACGTGACTGTGGTAGGTACACGCAGGGTTATAGATAGGAAAGAGAAGCATAGATACGGCAGTAGGGAAATGGAATGTATACGTGACTGTGGTAGTAAACGCATGGTTATAGATAGGAAAGAGACAGCAATGGGTCATGGCAGTATGGAAATGGTATGTATATGTGTACTGTGGTGGTAACACGCATATAGAGATAGGAAAGAGACAGCATAGGCACGCTGTATGGAAATGGAATGTATACGTGACTGTGTGGTACACACAGGGTTTAGAAGGAAAGAGACAGCAATAGGTCACGGCTGTATGGAATGGAATGTATACATACTGTGGTAGGTACACGCAGGGTTATAGATAGGAAAGAGACAGCAATAGGTCATGGCTGTATGGAATGGAATGTATATGTGACTGTGGTAGGTACACGCAGGGTTATAGATAGGAAAGACAGCAATAGGTCACGGCTTATGGAAATGGAATGTATACATTACTGTGGTAGGTACACGCAGGGTTTAGATAGGAAAGAGACAGCAATAGTCATGGTATTATGAAATGGAATGTATATGTGACTGTGGTAGGTACACGCAGGGTTATAGATAGGAAAGAGACAGCAATAGGTCACAGCTGTATGGAAATGGAATGTATACGTGACTGTGGTAGGTACACGCAGGTTATAGATAGAAAGAGACAGCAATGGTCATGGCAGTATGGAAATGGAATGTATAGTGGACTGTGGTAGGTACACGCAGGGTTATAGATAGGAAAGAGACACAAAGGTCACGGCTGTATGGAAATGGAATTTACGTGACTGTGTAGGTACACGCGGGGTTATAGATAGGAAAGAGACAGCAATAGGTCATGGCAGTATGGAAATGATGTATATGTGACTGTGTAGGTACACGCGGGTTATAGATAGAAAGAGACAGCAATAGGTCACGGCAGTATGGAAATGGATGTATATGTGACTGTGGTAGTATACACGAGTTTGAAGGATGAGACAGCATAGGTCAGGCAGTATGGAAATGGAATGTATAGTGACTGTGGTAGGTACACGCAGGGTTATAGATAGGATAGAGACAGCAATAGGTTAACGGCTGTATGGAAATGGAATGTATACGTGACTGTGGTAGTACACGCAGGGTTATAGATATGGTAGAGACAGCAATAGGTCATGGCAGTATGGAAATGGAGGTTATATGTGACTGTCGTTAGGTACACTCAGGGTTATAGATAGGAAGAACAGCAATAGGTCACGGCTGTATGGAAATGGAATGTATACGTGACTGTGGTAGGTACACGCGGGGTTATAGTAGGAAAAGAGCAGCAATAGGTCACGGCGTGTATGGAAATGGAATGTATACGTGACTGTGGTAGGTACACGCAGGGTTATAGATAGGAAGAGACAGCAATAGGTCATGGCAGTATGGAAATGGAATGTACGTGACTGTGGTAGGTACACGCAGGGTATATGATAGGAAAGAGACAGCAATAGGTCCGTGCTGTATGGAAATGGAATGTATACGTGACTGTGGTAAGTACACGCAGGGTTATAGATAGAAAAGGAACAGCAATAGGTCATGGCAGTATGGAAATGGAATGTACATGTGACTGTGGTAGGTACACGCAGGTTAGATAGGAAAGAGACAGCAATAGTTCACGGCAGTATGAATGGAATGTATACGTGACTGTGGTAGGTACACGCGGGTTTAGATAGGAAAGAGACAGTAATAGGTCATGGCTGTAAGGGAATTAAATGTACCGTATATACTCGAGTATAAGCCGAGGTTTTTAGGTTTAAAAATTAACCTAAAAACCTTGACTCGGCTTATACTCGAGTCAGAAGAAACTTACCTTGAATCCAGAGGCAGCCCGAGAGTCCGGCCGGCAGTTCCCAGTAGTTCCTCGCGGTTGCGCGATGACGTTATCACGCACGCTGGCGGGATGACGTCATCGCGCAGCCGCGAAGCAGTAATGGGAACTGCCGGCCGGTACTCGCGGCTGCCTCTGGATTGCAGAGAGAGGAAGACTGAAGACCAGGTACAGGTATGAGCTGGGGGGGGCCTGGGGGGAGGGCTGGGGGTACTGGGGGAGGGCTGGGGGTACTGGGGGGAGGCTGGAGGGACAGTATGCCATGCAGACACCCACATTATCTTTTTACTATAGGTGGTTGGAAACTACAACTCCCAGCAACCAAGCATGCTGGGAGTTGTAGTTTCCAAACATCTACAGTGGAAAGGTATTAGGGTGGGGACAGTATGCCATACAGTAACCCCCAATACCTTCTACTATAGGTGGTTAACCTACAACTCCCAGCAACCAGCATGCTGGGAGTTGTAGTTTCCAAACATCTACAGTGGAAGGTATTGTTACTGTTACCCCTCGTTTACTTCATACTGGGTCAATCATCTTTTCTATTTTTTGAGGCAAAAATGGGTGCCTCGGCTTATACTCGAGTCGGCTTATACTCGAGTATATACGGTATATGTGACTGTGGTAGGTACACGCAGGGTTATAGATAGGAAAGAACAGCAATAGGTCATGGCAGTATGGAAATGAATGTATATGTGACTGTGGTAGGTACACACGGGTATAGATAGGAAAGACCAGCAATGGGGCCTCAGTCTACGGGGAAGTAAGAAACTAGGGATATGATATTTTTGATACAAACATGAAAGGAAATAAATAATTTGATATTGCTAAATGGTTTTTATTGTTCTGTTACCAAGGAAATGTTTACAATGTTGGGGTCTCCCATGCGACTCGCTAAAGACCACCGAGCCTTTGTAATTAGTATCATTTAAAACGTAGGTAGTATACACTAGGGGTCTCGGAATGCTCTGCATAATTCGACACAACTTGCGCTACAGAAGTTAAAGTTCGCTTTTATTAAACATATAAAACACATACCACTGCACCGGCTAATGTTCTAAACCCTTACGTGTTTCGGACCAGCATGGTCCTTAATCATAGGCCTATGACCCCTAGTGTATACTTGCCTGACATGGAACCTAAGCGAGGGGTTCGGGCTGGATAGCACCCAGACCAATCTACTGGAGCGGTGAGTCCCATTATCCACTAGTATGAGATTTGTGTGTTACTCAGCGAACGGCTCACTAATACAAGTGAGCTTTCATATGGCAAATGCCATAGCCTGTTTTGAAACATATTAACGTTTGCAAGCTTATATAGCAATTTGTGTCTGCTAATTTAAAACTTACACCTGAAATATCACCCGGAATAACCTCCATTTAATACAATGACATGTTAATCAAATCCGCAGTATTTCACTTTGTACATATGACTGTTAGGGGCATGGCTGTAAAGTTGTTGGTAACTAGTTGCAGGTTGTTTATAATGTAGTAATACTGCCACAGCGCGTAATGCTGATACCATTGTAGTTTTGTGGCTGTATCTCTAAAGATGGTAATAGCTGTAATATACAGATACCAGGTGGTAATTTACAGCGGCAAAATAAAATTGCGGTCACTATAAATCTGCGGTATCAATAATGACCAATAAAGTGGTTGATTATTTGCCCTTAGGCTGGCTTGTTACTATCCCTAATAAGAGCTGGTACACACCGTGCCATACTTTCCCCAATATTTTGTCAGATGAGCCCAGTGATTGGTTGTAACTTTAAAACCACAGATGATCATTCCAGCCAATCAGATGTCAGGAAATCCCAGCAGATCAGTAAAGCAGTGACCTATATACCAATCCATCATGGCGTCTGTAATTGACATTATAAGAGGTCACAATGGTAAAATGAATTAGAATGATAGGTAAATAACTTCCACAGACCTTTGATCCTAAAATGATCTCCTCAGTGCAGCATGGAAATCCACATACAGCAGAGGGTATTAAATAATGGGTAGAGGACGTGTGTGATATATGATACGATAACAGTCTGTTTGCTGAGAATTGTGGCCCCAGGCCAAACGTTACCAAATATCAGCCGCTGACAACCTAACTTGCTGCTCACACTTGGTAAACGCAGACAGCTGTTTGAATGAACAGGATTAAACCTTCCATGGAAAAATTACTTTTCATATGCAAAAACGATTGGGCCAAGCGATACCGTGATCCAGTATTCTGATTGCCCATGAATATTCTAGATCTACCGGGGTGGTGGGTCACTAGGGATGGGTCGACAGCCTTGAACTTTCATACCTTGTAAATCCTTTAAAAGAAGAAGACCACTGCCGTATTGTCTGTTGAGTTGGAGATATTTCAATTATATTTCCCGCTGTTTTATTCTGCTTACATTTGGTGCTAATGGGTGAAGTTTCTCTTGTGAAAGGGACGTGGCCCCCATTTATTTTTAATAGGAATTCTTCATGTTGTAGTAGTACAACATGAAGGGCCCAGAAACATTGTCAGGATACCGTGTTCTCATGCGTGTTCCTTATGCAACAGATAATGGAGGGAACCTAGACTTTACTGTTTGTGTTATTTCTGCTTATTATTATTTTCTAATTATCCAGTGGTTGTCCGGCTGAATTCCTAGTCAGGCAGCTCTTGGGCTCCAATTCCTTTCTCATACTTCTTCTGCCAATTCAGAGGAAAGGAATTTTCTCACACCCCACTGGGTATAGATCCCTAGTCAGCCCAATGCAACCTCTGGCCTTTTAATAGACCCTTTCCTCCTTTCAAGACTATAGGTCAAAATAGCGCCACCTCTGTCTATTATGGGGATTTGCTCCATGGCAGAGCAGCTATTAGTTTTGCAGAGTTTCGCAGACATGAACTGGATGCCTTGCTAATTCTGGAGGTGTCACTTTAAATATCAATAGAGAACAGTATTTTGCGACTGTGGTAAAGAAGGCATATCCTATTTTTGCAATACCCCATGAGACGTATTTCCCTACTTAGTGATAGAGTAAACCAACCTCTCCTGTTTTATATTTAAGGAGAATTATACTTACGCGCCATTGCTCCACCACAACAGACCAAGGCTAAGAATCCTAACCAATGGACTCTCATTCCTGGGTTCATCTAATAGAAGCAGCGTTACTACATAAAGTTTCCTTCGCTGCCCCAGTCTTCTCCACCTCCCATCAATCCAAAGCATTGAGGCCATTAGAAACGATATCTGCAAGGAGTGTGTCTTCTTATTGGCCAAATTGCAAAGGTTTGAAGGAATCAGAGCATCTAGAGTAGCACTGCGTCATAAGAAGAACCCAGGACCGCAGTTTAGGCCTCACCCTTGGTACTGTTCAGCAGTGGAGTTGGGGGGAAATAAGTATAATTCTCCTTTATTCTGTGACATCACGTGATGTCGCCTCATTGTGCAGATCAAACTTGCCAGACTTGAGAAGACACTACCAGGCCTATGTAATAAAAGTTCTTATTGTTAAAAATGGTGCAACATTTTTCCCCAACCAATCAGATGATATGTACCATTTGAAAGATAACACTGATTGTTGGGGTAAAATTAGCACCATTTTAACGATAAGAACTTTTATTACATAGGCCTGGTACAAGTTTAATGCTACTCGCACTAACAGATGGTCTAGCATTCACTAAAGAGCTAACATGGAAACCACTCAGACTTTTTTTTTATAGATCGTTTTTATATCATTAGACATAGGAAGTGTCTCTACAGATCCCCCCAATACAATGATCAGGGGGCCCGTCTACCATCAGTTCAGCAGACAGAACTATCCGCTGTCTGTGATTGGATATTGTACCTTTTAATCTAAAGGTGATGGGACACTAATTTTTTTGGGTGGGATTTATCCTTAGAATGATTGAATGAACCATAACAAATGAATTTAACACTGATATCCGTCCCCATAAGTTATTTACTGCCTCCATCTCTCATTCTAAAGCAGTCCATACACATTATGGATACAGGGCAATTTCCATTCAATTCCGTTGGAATTTTCCCTGGTTTATGGTGCTTAAGTGATCCTTCACATGCTGGCAAACTACCATCATTGGCATCGTAGAGGGTCAGTCCAGATGGAAAATTCCTGTTGGCCCATATCGCCTATAAGCAGAGGAAGACAAGGTAGGATGTTTGTCACTCAGTGACCTTTCGTATAAGGAACTTAGGAGATCAGTGGGGTAATGTTTAAACTCATATTGCATACGGATTCTGATGGGTTCTGTCGCATGTGTATTCTACAGCTTCCACTCGCTCTCTTGTAGTTCATTAGTTTCTAATCTCTGTGCAAGCTTAATATTCCAGCTGATGGTCACTAGGTTTCCAAGGGCAGGTACCCTAGAAACTAGGGAGCAGCTTAATTCGTGTTTCACATCTGGGCTAGAGCCAAAAATAATATAAATGTGCAATTAATGGAAAATTGAGCAAAATAAACAAAAGCAACTGCTAATGTGTTTGTTCACTGACTTCGACTAAAAGCTTCTTTTTGTTCTGCGAGCGACTTTCCCGTTGAGTATAATTTTTCTTTTGCTTTACTAGTGAACCCACATTCACATTCCCCACCCCTGTAAACGAGCTCACACTGGTATGTAATTAGGGCCGAGCGTGGGCTGTCTGATTACTGGTGCACACTTGCCACTTTACAGACGATTGCTTTTAGCAAACCCTAAGACTGGGCCGTTAAAGGCTCTTCACCTGGGTACACACACTAATACCTTTAAAAGATGACGTAACATATTAAGGGTTCTGTCTGTTAGTTTGTAAGTCGTGCTGCCCACTGTCCTGAGCATTCTCCCTATAGAAAGTATATAGAAAGTATAGGGAGAACATTCAGACTGACGGCCGACTCTGTATACTTTATTGCAGCAAGCCGACCATGTCTGAAGGAAATGTTTGGGGTGTTCCCATCGATCCTGAGACAGACAGTTAGGCTAGGCCACACTAGTGCGTTTTGCCTGCAATTTTTTCTAAAATGGAAATCTCAGGGACACCCAAATCCCCATGATTTCCACTGCACGGCAATTGGAATTAATGTAAAGGGGAATATTACGTATATTTTGCACAAACCTTCCGGGTTCTGTTCCATCTGTAGGTTTGGGAATAAGAAAGTATTGGCTTGGAATCTTAATCCGCCAGGTGGTGAACCGGGGTTTTGCATGAAAGGGAAAATAGTTACAACGGCAAAAATGTCTAAATTCTGGAACAAATTTTTAGGGCTAAGCCGTACTAGCGGACATTTCGATCGCGATTTGTGATCCGTTTTGCTGGCGAAAAAAAAGATGTCAGTGAAACACAGTGTGTGCGCTGCTATTTGCATTTTGTTCAGATAGCAGAACATAAGTGAATCGCAGTTCGAAACCGCGTGACTTGCGTTAGCTATGACGTGCGTTGTTTTGTTTTGGACAAAACTACGCACGTCCCTTATTATTTATGGCTTCTTCGAAAATTTGCCTCTGCTGGGATAACATTAGAAAACCTTTATATTTACAAGACAACAGATCTGTTTTCAGTACACCACAACTTCTAATAAATGAAACAGAACAAAATAATAAAGCACTTTGGTCTATATGATATTGACAGAGGGCTTGTAGCCGCTGATAGCACATAGCATTGGCCTCCATTATTACAGCGTGACTAGTGCTACTCTATAGGTGTAATTATGTCCACCTACACAGAAGATAATGCCGGAGAAAAGCTACAATTAAAGTCTAGTGTGTGAGTAACACGGCCCATCACAGAGCATGTCTGCACCGTTTGCATTGTGTTGGACCTTGGCTTTTATCTGAATCAGGTCTACTGATGGATGGGAAGGCAGCTGTGTTTCAGCTTGAATTCATTTTGAATTAAAAGGATGTGTGGATAATTGTCCTGTAAAACGCTGTAATGAAGGGGAGAAAACACAGAAATAAAAGATAACTCAAGAATGGGACCGTAACCATCCCAATCTCAAGTCCATTATTGTAACTACAAGGTGATAAAGACCTGAAGATATTGGCCTCCCAGGTTGTCCATCAAGCAGCTTTTTTCTTTTGCCAATCTCATTCTTGGGATTTAGTGATTTTTCTGAGAAGATCTGAAGGTTCTTTCCTTGGAACCCTGTCAAACCTTAATAACGGGGGTGTTAATCCTGTTCATTCCAATGGTTTGCGTTCACTATGGCTGTGTTGTGGTGTGGGACCCACTTTGCTTCCACCATGTTCCAGTTGGTAGGGTTTCCAGATGGAATTTCTTTTAGGGGTTAGGGGAATGTGTGGGTTATATATAAGTCTAATTGTGGCTTGAGAATTAGGTACAGATGGTTAATGGAGGCCTCAGCCTATTAGTGAACACATAATTGTTGGTAATGGTTATGAAATAGCGATATGAGAACTTACCTGGACTTATCCCATTCCAACCTTATAGTAAATGGAACTCTCAGGGTGTTCCTGTCCCTACACGGACATCTGTTCCTTTCACACGTTAACAATGGGTGGAGATGAACTCTACCTTGTTAGTTCCTTGTTACCGACATTCCCGGTTCTTTATATATAAGCTTGAGGTATTTATATTGTTTATTCGGGGATTCCCACTGGAATCCCTGATCTCTTGAACATTATCTTCTGTCAAATGCCATAATTGTCTTTAGTTGTCCTTTATTGCTTTCTTATTATAACATTTTTCTATTCCAGATTTTGTTGAACTTTCACTACAACCCTAATGAGTTTAAACACCTTTAGGGTGATAAAGGAATTAAACGTCATTGCATTTCTCTAGAGCATATTTCCCCTTCATCTCTAGCTCAGGTTCTATTCCTCTATCCCCGATCCCCATCAGTTATTCCTCTAACATCCCAGATTTCCCAGCAAACTCCAGCCCAGATCTGATATGTCTGCTGCACGTTTTCCCCATTAGTTTGGAAGCTGTGGAATTTGGTTAAAGGAAATGGTTCGGTTTCCTACCACACCCAAGCACCAGTGTCTGGTACTGTTAGTTAAATATGCGCTTCCCTCAAATATTTCTGTGCAAACACAACTGTGGCAGGTGATCCGTTGTACGGCTGGAATTGTGCAAATAATATCATTTGTGGTCCAGAGGAGAACGTCCATTCCCTACAGACGGTCCAGAAATGGAAACTCATTACTGCGCTTGGGATCTTCGGTTACAGTCAGGTGCCATAGGGTTGGTGTGAAGTAGGGTTGACCTTTAACAGTTGTACAGAAAGTGACATTGGCATTCAGGGCACCTATCCAGGGGAACTGGCATGTACCCCAGTGCTGCAGGAATCCTAATCAAAAATATAAATAAAAACTGGACCCCTTCGCCTTCGCTACCAGCAGTGAACAGCTTTGTTTAGCCGCATGGAGCACAGATCCATGCCAGTACATGTACTTCTCTCAATCATCCATAACATTAACACACACCGGCCAAGTATTGAGTAGTCCTTTAAGTAAGGTAAGTTGTATGTGGGGCCTTCACAGATTGGACTTGGTTATCCACACATCCTGCAGTCGCCTATTGCTGCGATCTGCCCTGTTCATGGAAGTGTCATGCAGATCAAAAGAAACATTGATCCTCACAACAGAACTTAAGTTCGTACACATGTGCGATCACGGCTGCTCGTTCGGAGATCTTCCCGGCAGATTGGGCAATGATCCCCGAACCAGCACCCGTTTCGGCCGATAGAGTGCCCGTACACGGCCAATTATTGACCGAAACGTCCATTTGTACACATTGTGTGCTCCGGTCAGAACCCGTGGTAGCACGTGTGTACAAACCTTTATTACAACCCAAGTAATGGTGATGTTTATTGAACGTGCTAAAATCACCACACTACCAAGGAGATCATTAAAGTTATTATTGTTAAAAATGGGTGCTAATTCTGCCCCAATCAGATGTTAGCTTTCAAATGGTAAATAAGATCTGATTGGTTGGGGCAAAATTAGCACTCATTTTTACAGATAGGAACTTTACTGAATCTCCCTGTACATGTTTTCGAACTGCATTGGGTTCTTGTCAAATGGAACATTTATAGTGGGTGGATCATCAATGAGCTGACGAGTGCCCATACACTAGACAATCCTCACCCAAATGGGCGTTCGCAACCCATCGTGCGTCGCAGGTCTGCGGTCTGCCCCACAATCATGTGTGTACGAGCCTTTAGATTTGTAGGATTTTTTAAAAAAAACAAAGAACCTTTAGATACATATGTTACTAATTAGATACAAAAAAATGCTATCCAATCTTCAATCTGTTTCCAAAAAGTTCATGGCAATCCCTTTTATCAGATATTACCACGCCAGCTGCAAGCTATCAATCCATTACGGGTAACTTGTTTCTTAGAGCAGAAGGAGGTGTTAGGGTAGAACTACATGTGCTATTCCAGCTTAGCTACAGGCAAACATGGCAAACATATACCAGGGGCAGTGGTGGCAAGTAAAACAATATGTATGTATGTTGTATGTATGTTTGTATGTTTGTATGTATGTATGTTTGTATGTTGTATGTATGTATTTTTATTTTTAAGTGCCACTTGGGTACGCAGCGCTGTACATTATAAATACGAGATATACAAACAAGGGGATAAGTGCAATACATTATACAGATATAGATAAAATAAGTTAAATCACTTACCAACCTCCTTCATAGGCATAACATTGATCATGGATCATAAATGATTATCCAGCCAGGGAATGTCATAAGAATGTTGACAGGAAGAGAACCAACGTTCATTGGATCCGATGATGAGGAGCATGTGGCCATCTTCACACATGGGGACAGTAGAAGATAGATCGATACTGTAGATAATTAAATAAACTGACAGACACACAGACATCTTTCTATATAAATCTTCTAGAATCCTTACTATATGCCAATAGCTGGAGATTTCATCAGAAAGAAGGTCAAGAAAACCTCTCTATAATCCAACACCTAATCCAGTTAAAGGGTATGTCAACCCCCTAAACAAAATTCTTGTGTCCATTGGAAACCCCCATAAACTAGACCTCACATTCTCAAATTGCTTTAAATCGGCAGCTTAATATGCTTGGCAGCCCTCATTCCCACTGAGACATGGCATCTCAGCTAATCACGACCCCTTCTGCTTGCTTCCATGCACTGAAAGGCCCAAGAGACAAGCAGAAGGCAGGCCCTGGGAACGAGGGCTGGTAAGTGTATTTAGCTGCGATTGAAGCATTTGACCATGTGAAGACTCGGGTCTGGTTATGGGTAGAGATGTTCGAAACTGTTGAATTTCATTTCCGTTTTCCAATTTTCTAAATTTTCTGAAAGTTGGAAATTTCGATTTTCGATAAAAATTCTAAAATCTGGGTTCCGTGAAATCCGGCAGTTACAAAAGTTTGTAGGGACTTCGAAACCCTCAGGTTCTATTCGAACCCTCATTACATCTCTAGTTATGGGGGTTTCCAGTAGAATTTTAGGTTTAGGGGGGTGAACATACCCTTTAATCTGTCTCCCCGATGTAGGATAATCCAATAAATGATAGAAAGCTAAAGGTCTATTTTTCAATGTTTGTATATGTAGGATCCATGGAATAACAATAGAGAATGGTATTCTATCTCCAGCTATGGAAATAGTGTTTCATTATGAATCTTAGCCATTGACTGTAAGTACAATTAATAAGATCTGTGATGAATGGACCGTTAATGGGGAGATTGCCAGAGGAATGTTACGGTTACAGTCATAGATTACCCGGAATTCATTTAAAGGTTTGTTTACTAATATATAGGATTCACTGACTTGATCATGGTGGAAGAAAAACAGGAGAGTGTCAGGAAAACCCTGTGTTGGCTCTGCACAAGTTTATTCAAACAATGAAGAGATGAGGTAAGTGGGGAAAGTCAAATAGAAATAGTCTGGGGACTGTGGGCATTCGACCCCTGGGGAAATGTTTCCTAGTAGGGCCCCATTAACCTCTTCTCTTCAGCCCCCAGCATAGGTCAAGTGCCATCACAGACATGTCTGTGTTCAAATTGGCTGACGGATATTGATGGGGAATGGCTTGTTTTAAAGATATAATAATGACCAATACATATAAAATTTTAGTTTTGGGGGTGGACTTGCCCTTTAACTTCAGTAGTGGCAACCAATATGGTCAGAAGTGTCACCCACCTTCCCATAAGGAATGTGCGAGGTCAGTCGGGTAATTAACCTCTCCTGTTAATGATATTGCAAAAATAAATATACTTAACCTTCTTATTATAGTCATTAAAAAGGGTTTTTGTCTCCCTGACTTTTCCATTGAAATTTTAAAGGGCATGTCCAACCTTAAAACAAAAATCTGGTGACTTGTCCGTTATCTGCCTGCAACCACAACTGCTATTTTACCGTTTATTACATGCATTTTTAACCAGGTATTTAATTATAAGTTCTCTTCCGTTCTGGCAAAGGTACCGCCTCCTCCCTCTGTTGGGAGCTTTTTATAAGCTTAGCATGTGCAAGGAGACAGCAGGGAAATGACAATCAATATTTGGCTGTGATGTCAGTAGTCACTGCCTTGATTGACTGCATAAAGGGAGGAGCGAGCTTACTTTGTCAAAATGGAGGCAATAATTATACTTGGATATCTAGTTAATAATACATCTTATGATGTCTGAATATGCAGTATGGGTTGGAATGTGTGACAGGTCACTGATGTGTGAGCAGGTTTTTGTATAGAATGTGCCAGTGCATTATCCTAATTTAATAAACATAGCACATGTATTGTATACAACTGGAATCATGGTCAACTGAATAAGAAAAGCTTATTCTGGGTGTAGCTACCAGCATAGCAGGATCTATGGGGGCAGGGTGCCCCTACCATGAAGCAAACTGAAACATTTGCTCAGGGCGCGCCCCTGCGGAACACTTAAAAAGGCGGCAGTTAAAAAAAAAAATCCTTCCTGCAGTACAGCATTCAGCACCATTCCACCGGTCAGTGTTAAGTCAGCCCTCCAGTCAGTGTATCCAGCCCTCGCAGTCCACCATTCATTGTAAGTCAGCCCACTATAACCACCTCCACAAGCTATGCTATGTTCCATGATGAAGCCATGTCCCCTGTCTGCCGATAGGGGGCAATTAAAATTTGTTTCAGTGTCAAAAACTCTAGGAACACACCCTGTATGGGGAACCCCAACTTATACCTACACTTCCATTGAGACAAGGCCCACCACCCACGCAGCCACTGTAAAGATTTTTCCTATGCCACTAATAAGTACTGATGTGTTTATGGTTTTAGCCTAATTTGCTAATGCTGCCAAGAATAAGAGAATTCTCTTATTACTTTCTGGGTAAACAGATGGAAACCATTACTGGATGTTAGAATTGTGGCATGACCAGGTCAGGGATTGGGTGGTGGGGGGGGGGGACTGAGACTACTGGAGACACTAAGATGACCGAACAAAGAGAGAAAACCGTGAATCTAAAGTGCCATATGAATAATGGTAGTCATCTCACTGATAATGGATCTCTCCCCAGGAACCTGACCAAGGGACCTTCCATTGGGGTTTGATTGATCCAAGGCATGGATTCCATTCAAACACTTCTCAGTAGAGAATCCAAGAGATGGACAAACCCTGTCGTAACTTCCACCTGCTGTGTGAACACAAGTGAACAAATATCACAGTGATGAACCTTCCACCAACATATCTATAAGAGGATATAATTCAACAGGCTTTTCGGTTAAATTCCCACCTGTTTGGAAACCACTTCCCAATGCTGTTTAAGATCTTCATTACCCAGTTGTTGGTGGGCAGTGCACAGTGGGTAATGAATCATCCAGTGCCCCATTCAAATAGAAACCAATGTTAAATGTGGGTTAATGTACTATTTATGGTTAACTATGTTTGCATACTGCACCGTTACATTCTGGGTATTGTTGCCCTCCTGGCAGAACAGCCCATTGAATCAGGCTGTCTGAATATCTATCTGTAGAGCTGGCTGGAGCAGGTGGTGTTTTTAGTCACTCCACGAACTAGATTAAATTTATTCCAATTGAATGCCAGTAATTGAATAAAATAATCCGACCTCCGGCCCTCCTTAAAAGCCATGAACCACAGGTGCCCGCAAGGAACATTTAAACCAATAAAAATGGATTTTCCTCTTTGATCTAAGAAGGGATTTTAATAAACCTTCCTTCTAACCCAGATTAATGTGTGTGGGTTTATTATTGCTTACAGTCCTGTTAACTGGGACCTACAGCAAGGTAAGGTCAATATCAGATTTTCTATATAAATCGTTGAAATGCCCACAGAGTTTGGTCTCTAACCTGATGTACAATAATAATTCCATTTCAAACTAACTGTGACGTTTTAAACCGTTTTCCCCTTGACAATGGGTAACAACTAATTTATTCCGAGATCACATGAGGCTGTGTTGTACACACAATTGTGCATGCATATCGTGCGTGTTGGGGTTTGCTCGTGCTGCGATCCCTGTCATTTTCATGATCGGTGCACATGGGAATCGCCACACAAAATGAGGATCCATGTGCTCTGATCCTTTCTATCATGAGATTGGATTGCAATCTCGTTCGGTTATATCTGATGGTTTGCTGCAGATTAACAGGGTTATTCAATAAAAGTTCTTATCGTTTAAAAAAAATGGTGCTAGTCAGATGTTAGCTTTCAAATGTTAAATAAGTTTTGATTGGTTGGGGGCAAAATTAGCACCATTTTAAATGATAAAAACTTTAATTGAATCTCCTTGTAAGTTTGTTAATAAACCCCAGACATTATATCTTTATATTGTTTTTTCTTTAGAAGAAAAATAAAATCATGAGATACATTCACACAACACAAAACGCGGTCGAAAAAACACAATAAAATGCATTGCAATTTAAAGCTTTTTTTTTGCTGTGCAGTTTTACATGTCTATGGTACGCCTAAAAATGCATAAAACCTGGGCACATGATTTTTCCATGTGCCAGGGCCCCCCAAAAACGCCGTTTGTAAAAACACACATTTTAGGAGTATTGTCACTTTAAATTGCAGAGGAAGCCTTGGTTTTCACTGCAGAATGCAGCTACGACTCCTCCCCTCCCTTTTGACTGGCACTTCATTTGATCGAAATCAATGGTTGTCAGCCCTGCAGATCAAAAATCAATGTTGGGCATCTTTACCAGTCACTGTGGGCATCTAAGCCTCACATGGGCATCCGATCTAATACCAGTCATGTGGGCATTTAATTCCAGTCACTGTGGGCATCATTTACCATCATTGTGAGCATTATTTACCAGTCATGTGTATAAAGCCCCTTCCATTTCTGGAAAGCTACACCCCACTTCCAAACAAAGCATCCCCCACTTTCAATTATAAAGCCACACACCTTCCGGCGGCACGGCGAGGGGGGGCAACATTTGAAATTTTTATTTCAGGTGCCAAATGTCTAGAGGACGGCCCTGCAGAAAACCACTGTGGATGAACACGGATAGGGCCCCATCAAAGTTTTGGCTGGGGGCCCAGTGATTCCTAGTTACCCCATAGGATAAAACAGCTGATTGCGGCTCTGCATAACTTGCCTGCGCTGGGTAGAGGTGGTCCTGCTAGTGCTGCACTATAATTTGTTATCCAATGTTACAAAGAATAAAGAGCGGTAGGGGCCATAAGATGATAAGAAGTAGAGATACCTCGTGAGAAGATTTGTTTTGATTTCATTGATTCAGATTCCAGAGTAATGCAAGTGGTGAAAACGTATTACACTAGTCAATATGGATGACCGAATGGAAAGGGTGATTGGTCCTGCCTATTTCTAAACATCTGGTACCATGATGTCAGCTACTACTGAGGATTAGTAACCTTTGTGGGGTTAACATTCCTGGTACAATGGTGAGAATAGAACCATTTGATAGTGGAGGCTTAAAAGGAGACAAGGCAGAAAGAATGGATGAATGAAATATACAATAAGCAGAGAACAGTTATGTACTAGGAATAACTGGGTCCCCCAGCAAAACAATAATAGGGCCCTTATCTGTGCTTCATCCCCAGTGGTTTTCTGGGAGATTGCTATATCTGTCAGGAAACATAAGCAGATTGGGGCCCCCTACAGTCACCCCGCCCCTGCTCCCCTGGTATTTATGCCACTGGCATTACCCAAGTATAGCTAACTGGCCTGATTCATTTATTTTACCCCTTTTAGGATCTTCTTGGACTATTCGTTATCTCCTGCAACCCCAACTGCCAATTTTTACCAGTTTATTACATGTATTTGTAACCAGATATTTAATTATCTTCCTTTCCTTTCTGGCAAGGTATCTGCTTCATCCCCCTGCTCAATGAGCTTTTTTATAAATTGAGCATGAGCAGATAAAACAGCAGCCAATCACTGGTTGTGAAGTCATAATCACAGCCATGATTGACTGCATGGAGGGAGCGGCCAGCTAACCCTGCAAGAATGGGCACAATAATTATCCCTAAAGGATATGTTTCACTCAAAAGTTTGATTAAAGCCCGGAGGTTAAGGAGCTATGGCCTTACCTCCCGTTCTTCAATCAATTGAGCAGGAGCAAGGACGAAGAAGTAATAGCTCCTTAACCCCTCGAGCTTCAATCATAAAATAAAGGAATACTCCACTTTTCCAGTGAACTATTCCTTTAAAATCGCGTTAGTAATGCAGCAATAAAGTGCAAAATGTATCAGTTGGAGTTGAGGCAGGTGACTGACAATTGAATGACCAGTTTTTTGTTTTCAGGATTGACATGCCCTTTAAACTAGTGTATAACTAGTCTGGTAAAGTAATGATGATCACAGCACGTTATCCACATGTGCAATCCTTCTGTGTTAGACCAGCACAATCCATTCACTAGAGACACTTATTAAGTGTTTGAGTTTCTGGCAGATCTCTGTATTCCAGACCCAGTAAACAGATTTTTTTTTATCCCTGAAAACATGAAACATTGTATTGGTGAAGTTGCTATAAACCTGGAATGACAATTATATTTGTCTGAACGAAGGAATAAACATCCCAGCACACTAGCCATGGTTAGTAACTAATTTATAGCCATAATTATCCTTAAAAGTGTTTTTTAATAGACAACACTTAAAATATGTGGAGTTGTGTTTTTCTATTCTGCTCACGCAGTCTTGTTTTTCAGGATTTTCAACACTTTTTAACAAATGCTGTCCAGTATCCGAGGGGAAAGAGTCATTGACTCTGACTAGGGGAGGAGCCGAAGAGATCAGTTAGGGCTAGGCCACACTACGCATTTTCACGTGATTACGATTGTGTTTTGCAATCCGTTAGCTTGTTAATTAACACGTGTCAGTGCAAGACAATGTGGGTGGCTGCATTGTATCACTGACCGCTCGATCTGTTTTCGGAGAGCATGCGAGCACCATTTTTTGGGGAATTGGCATACACACCAATAGCGTAATATTATAGAATTCACGGTGTTGCTGTGTATTTGTAGTGTTCCTCAGCCTTATTGCACAAGTAAAGTGTCCCTGCTACCATGGTGATGGCTTATATAACCCACGTCTAAGAATTGAAGTTCAGTTAGTTTTTTTTATATAAATTGCTGTTTTAACTTACCACCATATTTTCTAATGTTAAAAGGTGCAAACACTTAGATAGAGCCATTAGGCCAACCTGCAGGCATCACATTTCCAGCTAGAACTCGTCAATGCAATATACGGATCTTGGATTACCAGGAGCTATAAACTAATAAAGTTTGCTTTCTATTGTTCACATGACGGACATGATGGTTGTAATTAGATAGCATGAGAGAAATTGAATACCTGCCCACTATCCAATGGCATTATCGATAATATGGCAGTAAGGTGGCCAACGTTACAAAAGGTTTACTGCAAACGTAATTGCGATTGTAGCACCAGACGATCCTTTGATAGACAGATGTACAAATGTTAATTGTATGTAGATGTACCATACACATTGTTAGGCATTCAATTAGTTGGTGATTAATGTCGAATGTCGTCTATTGAGAGGTTACGTTACATTAAGATTTAATCGACTTCAGAAAATCGACACATCATTTTACCAATTGACTTCCCAATCTTAGTAAGATTGCTATTACCATCCATATGCGTTAACCATTGAGAAAACGTAAGCCATTTTTGGGCCAATCAATGGAAATATCTACCTACATGCCATCAGTGGCATAACTATCGCCCACCTGAACTGTAGGCAGGGCTCACCACAACCCAGCTTGATCGCGAATATGATGGAAACTACGTGTGATCAGCTGTTTACAAATGGCTGGTCGCGAAGAGTTTGTAATCGTGGGGGGGGATTGGGGGTGGGTCAGGCCTGGCCTTCAATCTCGAGGGGGAATTGAAGTTTCTCCCCTCTGCTCACATGATGGATTGACTGTAATATCAGACCAGCGTACACATAGAGGATGGACATGAGAACAGCAACAATAATCAGCCATTCTATCAGATCCGCCGTCAGTGTCACAGCTCTGACCCTAATGATATGTAGCACAAATGTGGATTTCTCAGTAAAAAACTGAACGTTAGCTGTGGTACACACAATATCGGTCATGGCAAATGTCTCCTATGGACCAACGATTGGTGATGATTTACTGTCAGACTGCCCATTCATACCAATTCAGGTGAACGGGCGACCACATTGTTCACCGCCGCTGCCAAAATCACCAGTTGATTTTTTCGGCCCGATGATCGATACACGAAATATTGGCCAGTGAACCCGAAAAATTATATGATCCACATAGAATACATGGATTTCAGTCATGAATCTCCTCCTGGGCTTGTTCGGTGGTAAACCCATTTTAGGAATCCTTGGCATGCCAGTGTTTGGAAGGGGAGGCAGGGAGATGAGTTTGGAGCTGGTACAGGCTGCTTCTTTCAGCTCCCTCTTATATCTTTTACTGTCCCTTGTTGGGTACTGTAGTTGCCAATAAGGGTGGGTTTGTGGGACAATATTGGTGCATTTATGTTGATACTGGGGCCTCTGGGAGACTCAGATCTGGGCAAGAGGAGCTGGAAATGTCCCCAGAACCAGTACAAACAAGTTACACAGAGCAAATGTTCCAGATTAAAGTTAAATATAGCATCTACTCATTGAATCATCCAATGGAAGGATTGTCCAGAAAGAGAATCAGTTGATTACAGTAATGTGGCTTAAACTCTGAGCACTGGAAGAATGATTGAGCTATCTGTAATAAGACATGTTACTGTAGATTGCAATAAGCAGGTATATCCCGTATATATTGGGAGAGGCAGGAGACCGTGAATGATAGTATAGACTGAGTTACAGACGTCCATGGGCACAATTAATAAATAACCTGCTCACTTTTTAAACGTCCACTCAGTGAAAAATAAAAAGGCCTCATCCATAACTCTACAACTCCAGCATTCCCTCTCTGCATTTTTCTGTTTGTATGTGCATGTAGGGAAATGCGGGGATTGGTAGTTTTCAAACACTACGTGGGCAGCAGGTTGAGATGGCTTGTATCTACTGTATACAGGATGGTTGTGTATGTGGAATCTAGAATTATTACCATTTGCCATAGAAGTCTCACGATGGCTTCAGGGTTTTGCTGGTTCACTCATAGAACAACAGTAGCTGCCGAATTCTGTCTTGACAGGAAAATAGTGATGTGCTGTGTTTATACAAGACAATAGATCATTATCAGACGCCCTGATCATTCCACCCAGCCTGCGTCGCTGTTTGTGTTCTATATAGGTTTTGTGGTCATAGCTCTGCCTCAAGATTGAAGAGCCAGACTCCCAGATCTGACTCAATTGGCATACAGTGCATTCTACATAGAGTGCAACAAGATTGGGCCTGTCTACGTCAGACCCTGACCACAAACAGGGTCCACAAAGAGAAGGTGAAACCAGGCCCTGCTCCCTTTTTAGGCCCAAAACATGAGTTGTTTTCTATGGGTCAGATTGTAGATATAATGGACATTGGGCTCTAACGTCCTTAATCTCCCCCTCCAGCGTTTGTTTAACCTCGTTGTGGGTCCTTTCTGGTAGTATTGCCAATAGGACGCACACACTGTTTTGGTTTTTCTTGGTCTGGGAAAATGTTCTTTCCAACACTTCATGTTCATTTTGATTGTTTGCCCGGTAGTAAATTCATTTCGAAGTGTTGGAACGTTACATCTAAAAGATTTTCTAATTATTTATTCTGTAGCTTTCCAGCTGGCAGCCCATTGGGTGTTTACAGCTTTATATCCCATAGCTGGCATTTAACTTTCCCCTTGGTCCAAGGAGTTTGCAGAAGGAGTTCTCTGTTAGATATTATTATATCGAAGACGCAAGTTATCCATACACAGTCAATGAGGAGACGTCTTTGAAGTTAACAAAACATACAGAAGCCTTTGCTATAACCAGGCCAGCCCTTTGATTATATACCAGGGGGGCTCCAGCTAGAAGTCTTAGGTCCAGACCTGTAGGACAAAATTGTGTATCAGCTATTGTGTATCTATTGTGTATTTAATTTGAGAATCGCAGTGTATTATTTACGGACGTATAATTATCACCTACTACACTGTGGTTGGCTTACTTACCCGGTATTGTGTACGGGTTAAGGTTTGTGGTTCCATTTACTTTGATACTTTCTTGCTTTGACGATTCCGTTTCAGCTCTGCAGATTTGATTCCGCTGGTAACGTTTGCTTACAATTTGAAGAAATAAAATATAATGTCTAAATATTTGGTTCAAAAGCAAAATAAATCCCTCCCCCCCATTTAACTCTAATTTCGGGAAATAACGATTAAGGCCCAGGGGCTGGATCTGGGACAAACCTTTATCCAAACCTGCTGATTTCTCATTATCCCAATGTGATCTCCTGGACTGGATAATAAATACTACTAGGGTCTGTTACTAGCAGACATGTGGCTGTCTGGGAACGCAAGTGTTCCTTCAGCTGGGTACACACCATGGATTGGCTCCTTTTGTATCTATGTGTACCTGCCAAACCCAGCGTCACCTTCTGAATGGTCGGTATGCAGCCCGAAAGTCCCCAGTCTCAGCTCCCTATAACGTAGTATTGGGGGTCGGACAGTGATCCTTAGGGTGTAGATGGCCGTTTAAAACAATTTCCATATCTTCTATACTACTACCGAGAGTTTTCAGCCGTGACGCTGGACCCATTGCTCACGCTGGCCACCGTGTACGTGTGTGGCACATCCGGGTGCAAGGCACGTACTGAGGTGTCGCGCAAAAAGTCACATCTGTAAAGGTATCTTCTCCCACAAAATCATATAATTAGGTGCCCCTACCCCTAATGCTACCTTTTATAACTTTATAATTAGGGTTGGGGGGTCCATACACTATGTGAAGATTTATTTTTTAAAGAGAGTAGATTCAGCGCTGAGGGATCTTAAGGGGGGAGGGGGGGGAGCCCAGTGGCACATGCCAGAGTGTTGAAGGACAAGGAAGAGGCAAGTACGGATTACACAGAGAGGCTCCTACTCTTCATTTTGTTGGCCTTGTTGACACTAGAAACTGACAAATGCGCATCAGCGTTTCTGTCAGTTCTTTTCATGCGTTTCTGTCAGTTCTTTTCATGTCGTTTCTGTCATTCTTTTCATGCATTTCTGTCAGTTCTTTCATGCGTTTCGGTCAGTTCTTTTCATGCGTTTCTTCCCTTTTTCACAATGTGTCTATCAGACAATTGCACCACTCCTGTTTTTGGAGTTTAGTCACCATAACTGATGTTAATAGTTAGTGGTGAACCTAGTGTGAACTCCTATATTGCGTCGACGGCAAACACTAAAGTTTACACCGCTTACGCCAAGGCAAGCAATGTTATATGCCGAAAGCGGCATTCTATTACAACACTTAATGTACAGCTAATAAAAGCGGGAGTTAAAGTGGCAGAAATAGCAAAATGGCAGAGAGCTCTCCGGTACATGTCCCGTATATGATTTATCTAGAAAATATTGCAAAAATGGAGAAATGCCAGCATGCATGGGCGTTTTTTATAACACATGGACCGGAACGCAAGTGGACACAATCGGGATACAATAGTTTAAACTGTACTGTTTTTTCTGTGTCTTGCGATAAGATACAGAACTATGTGCACGGGTTAAGATACAGACTAGTGTGAACAGTTAAAGTACAGACTATGTGAACGAGGTATAGAATCACAGAACTAGTGTGAACAAGCGATAAGATACCGAACTAGTGGAAGAGGTATAAGGTACAGAATGAACGAGTTACGGTAGACTATGTAACGAGGTATAAGGTAGCAGAACTCACGGCAGTATGGAAATGGAATGTATACGTGACTGTGGTAGGTACAAGCATGGTTATAGATAGGAAAGAGACAGCAATAGGTCATGGCAGTATGGAAATGGTATGTATATGTGACTGTGGTAGGTAGGTCATGGCAGTATGGAAATGGTATGTATATGTGACTGTGGTAGGTACACGCAGAGTAATAGATAGGAAAGAGACAGCAATAGGTCACGGCTGTATGGAAATGGAATGTATACGTGACTGTGGTAGGTACACCACGGCTGTATGGAAATGGAATGTATACGTGACTGTGGTAGGTACACACAGGGTTATAGATAGGAAAGAGACAGCAATAGGTCACGGCTGTATGGAAATGGAATGTATACATTACTGTGGTAGGTACACGCAGGGTTATAGATAGGAAAGAGACAGCAATAGGTCATGGTAGTATGAAAATGGAATGTATATGTGACTGTGGTAGGTACACACAGAGTTATAGATAGGAAAGAGACAGCAATAGGTCACGGCAGTATGGAAATGGAATGTATATGTGACTGTGGTAGGTACACACAGAGTTATAGATAGGAAAGAGACAGCAATAGTTCATGGCAGTATGGAAATGGAATGTATACTTGACTGTGGTAGGTACACACAGGGTTATAGATAGGAAAGAGACAGTAATAGTTCACGGCAGTATGGAAATGGAATGTATACGTGAATGTGGTAGGTACACGCATGGTTATAGATAGGAAAGAGACAGCAATAGGTCACGGCAGTATGGAAATGGAATGTATACGTGACTGTGGTAGGTACACGCAGGGTAATAGATAGGAAAGAGACAGCAATAGATCACGGCAGTATGGAAATGGAGTATGGAAATGGAATGTATACGTGACTGTGGTAGGTACACGCAGGGTTATAGATAGGAAAGAGAAAGCAATAGATCACGGCAGTATGGAAATGGAATGTATACGTGACTGTGGTAGGTACACGCATGGTTATAGATAGGAAAGAGACAGCGTGACTGTGGTAGGTACACGCATGGTTATAGATAGGAAAGAGACAGCAATGGGTCATGGCAGTATGGAAATGGTATGTATATGTGACTGTGGTAGGTAAACGCAGAGTAATAGATAGGAAAGAGACAGCAGTAGGCCACGGCTGTATGGAAATGGAATGTATACGTGACTGTGGTAGGTACACAAAATAATTGTATAGAGAACATATTATCTATAATGCCACTCACCATGTATTTAATGCAGAGTACAGATTATCACTATAATTCCACTCACCATTGTAATAGGGATGCATATTATCACTATAAGGCTGGTTTCACACAGAGGGACTTTTGTCCCGACCGAGGTCCGGTCGGGACAAAAATCCCTCCGATGTCCGTGTTCGCGGCAAATTCAGCGGCGGACGAATTTGCAAACGATCGATCGGAATTTTCTGCATGCCCGATTGTTGTTCGTCCGATCCAGATGATAGAACGATCGATGACGGTCGCGGCCGTTCGCCCACACCAGCCGATATTTTCCGCTGATCGACCGAAAGTGCTGGGAATCGGTCGTTCGCCCTAAAATTTTGGCTGGTGTGTACCCAGCCTTACACCACTCGTCATTGTAATAGAGGTACAGATTATTTCTATAATGTCATTCACCCTTGTAATAGTGATACAGATTATCACATATGCCACTTACCATATACTAAAGATACATGACTCACCATTGTAATAGTGATATGGGATTATTACTGTAAACGTCAACCTACCATTGAATAGAGATGCAGATTATCACTATAACACCACTCACTATTGTTATAGTAGATACAAGATTATCACTATAACACAACTCACTATTGTAATAGAGATACAAATTTCACTATAACACCAATCACCATTGTAATAGAGATACAGATTATCTTTTAACACATATCACTAGAACCTGACTAGCCATTATAATAGTGTATGATGATATAATTTTATTTATTAAGCGCCATTTGGGTACGCAGCCCTGTACATTAAAAAATACAGCCATACAAACAAGAGGATAAGTGCAAACCATTAACCGGATAGATAAAAATTTAATTAATACAATTCCATACATCCGTTAGAAAAGCATATATAAAATCATGTATAAATTGATACAAGTGCAACAAGTCTGACATATTAGGAATGAGCTCCTGCTCGAGAGCTTCAATCTAAGTGGGAGAGGGACAACATACAGATAGAAGTGGGGCGATGGGTAGAAAGTGCTTAAAGGGCTAACAATCATTTGTTCTGTTGATGCTCAGAAAGGTAGGAAAACAGTCTAGATTTGAAAGTATTAAGGATGTGCACCATGCGAGGAGGCAACAGTGTTAGTTGGGGGTCTGTGGAGAAGATTTCCGTGCGAAGAATGGGGGTCACGGCCTGGAATATAAGGGACCAAGAGAGCGATATAGGGAGGTGCAGTAGACTGAAGGCATTTAAAGGTTAAAAACAGGGTATTGAATATGATTCTTTGTTGAATCATACATAACGACTGAAGTATCAGGGTTGCGTGTTCTCTTTTGGACGAGAGCGAGATGATCCGAGCTGCGAGTTTAAGATAGACTGGGAGGGAGAGAGATGAGAGGCCGGAGTCCAAGTAGTAGAATTTTTACAGTAGACAAGACGGGAGATTATAAGGGCAGGGAGCGAGATTTTAGTAGTGGAGCGAGAGAAAGAGAAAGGGACAGATCGTGGAAATAGTTGAAGGAGAAAATGACAGGTCCGAGCGAATTGTAATGTGATGATGGAAGGAAAGAGAGGAGTCAAGATAACTCCAATGCAGCGTGCAGATTAAATGGGTTAATGGACCATGTCAATAGAGATGGAGAAGGCCCCGGACTAGTCCCAGTTTAGGGGGGAACAGTATAGATAGCAGGACATTTAGAGATTTGGGATGAACTTCAGGGGTTAGCGGGGGGCGGCAAGTAAATTTAGGGATCATCAGCATATAAGTGATACTTAAAACCAAAAATAACTGATTATTTCTCCCAGAGAGATAGTGTTAGAGTGAAAACACGCAAGGGTCCTGAACCGAGCCTGAGGACACCCCTAGAGACGAGAAGAGAAAGATCTGTTAGAGAGATAAGAAGACAACCACGCCGCAGCTTGATTTCAGATGCCCAGAGAATATAGAATCTGCAAGAGGTGGTCCACAGTATCCAAGGCAGCCGAAAGGTCAAGGAGAATGAGGAAGAGAATTGTCTTTGGCAGCTTGTAGGTCATGTAAGACTTTGCCGAGGGCCGTTTAGTGAATGACCCGGTCAGAACCTGATGTAAACGGTCCTAAAGTTATTAGCATGGAGGTATTTAGTAAGCGTGTTAGAGACGAGACGTTCAAGGAGTTTTGATGAAAATGGTAAAAGGGAGACAGGGGGCGGTAGTTTGAGAGACGGAGGGGCCAGAGAGAGTTTGACACACGATGGTAAAGGCAGCAGGAAAAAAATCCCAGAGGTCAGGGAGGAATTAAAAATGTGAGAAAGAGCGAGGGAAAGAGCGATAGGATTATTATTATAAGCCACTCACCATTGTAATGAGTATAAGATTATCACTATAACGCCACTCATCAATTGTAATAGTACAGTGATCACTATAACGAAAAACTCACCATTGTAATAGTTACAGATTATCACTATAACGCCACTCACCATTGTAATAGTTACAGATTATCACTATAACGAAACTCACCATTGTAATAGTTACAGATTATCACTATAACGCCGCTCACCATTGTAATAGTTACAGTATCATATAACGAAACTCACCATTGTAATAGTTACAGATTATCACATATAACGCCAACTCACCATGTAATAGTTACAGATTATCACTATAATGCCACGCACCATTGTAATAGTTACAGATTATCACTAAAACACACTCACCATTGTCATAGTTACCGAATATCACTATAACGACACTCACCATTGTAATAGTTCAGATTATCACTATACGACACTCACAATTGTAATAGTTTACAGATTATCACTATAATGACCACTCACCAATTGTAAATAGTTAACAGATTACACTATATAAACGACACTCACCTTGTAAGTTACAGATTATCACTATAATGCCACTCACCATTGTAATAGTTACAGATTATCACTATAACAGCCACCACCATGTAATAGTTACAGATTGTCACTATAACGCCACTCACCATTGTAATGTTACAGATATCATACTATAAACGCCCACTCACCATTGTGAATAGGTACAGATTATCACTATAACCACTCACCATTGTAATAGTTACAGATTATCACCAATAACGCCACTCACCATTGTAATAGTTACAGATTATCACTATAACGCCACTCACATTGTAATAGTTACAGATTATCACTATAACGACACTCCCATTGTAAAGTTACAGGATTATCACTATAATGCCACTCACCATTGTAATAGTTACAGATTATCACTATAACGCCACTCACCATTGTAATGGTACGATTATCACATAACGCCACTACACCATGTTAATAGTTGACAGATTATCACTATAACGCCACTCACCATTGTAATAGTTAAAGATTATCACTATAACGCCACTTACCATTGTAATAGTTACAGATATCACTATTAACGCACTCACCATTGTACTAGTTTCAGATATCAATAACCACAACCATTGTAATAGTGATACAGATTGTCACTACACGTGATTCACCTTTGTAATAGTGAACAGATATCACTATAACACCATTCAACATTGTAATAGTGATACCGATATTTCTATAACGCCACCCTCACCATTTTAATAGTAATATAAATTATTACTATAATGCCACTCAACATTGTAAAAGAGATACAGATTGTACTATAACACCACTCACCATTTGTAATAGTGATACAGATTATCACTATAAACACCACTCATATTGTAATAGAGAACAGATATCACTATAAGGCCACTCACCATTGTATAAAATGATTGAGATTGTGTACCTATAATGCCACTCCCCATTGTAATAGTATACAGTTGACATTTTACTGAGTTAAGGATTATTAATCTACATCATTTGACATTACACATAGAGTGACAAGGAATTATTACGCTCGCAACACAACATATTTGACATTGTACTAGGTTAAGGATTATTACTTAGCATCATTTGACATTGTACTAGTTACAGATTATCACTTTAACATCATTTGACATTATACTAGAGTGTGAAGAATTATACTCTAGCATAATTTGACATTGTACTAGAGTTAAGACATTACTTTAGCATAATTTGGCATTGTACTAGAATTAAGGATTATTATCCACCATCATTTGCATTGTGCAAGCGTAAGGATTATAATCTAACATCATTTGACATTGTTTAGAGTTAAGTTATACTCTAACATCTTTGGCAATTGTGCTAGAGTTAAGTATATTACTCTAAAATCATTTGACATTGTACACAAGAGTTAGAGATTATTACTCTAACACCATTTGGACATTTGTATAGAGTTAGAGGATTATTACTTTAGCATCATTTGACATTGTACTAGAGTTAAGGATGATTACTCTAGCATCATTTGACGGTGGTCAAGAGTTAAGGATTTTACTAGAGCATCACTGACATTGTACTAGAGTTACCATTATTACTCTAACATCATTTGACATTGTACTAGAGTGAAGGATTATTACTCTGGCATCACTCCAACATTATTTGACATTGTACTGGGGTAACAGATTGATTCGATCGAGTTAAGGATTATTACTCTACCACCATTTGAATTGTGCAAGAGTTTTAAGGATTATTACTCTAACATGAGTTTGACAGTGTACTAGAGTTTAAGGATTATTACTCAAGCATCATTTGACATTGTGCTAGAGTTAAGGATTTTTACTCTAACATCAATCTGACAGTGTGCCAGAGTTAAGGATTATTACTCTAACATCATTTGACATTGTACTAGAGTTAAGGGATTATTACTCTGAGCATCATTTGACATTGTACTAGAGTTAAGGCATTATACTCACTGCATCTTTGACTTGTACTAGAGTTAAGGATTATTACTCTAACATCATTGACATTGTACTAGAGTTAAGGATTATTACTCTAGAGCTTTGACATTGTACTAGAGTTAGGATTATTACTCAAGCATCATTTGACATTGTGCTAGAGTAAGGATTATACTCTAACTCATCTGACATGTGTGCCCGAGTTAAGGATTATTACTTAACATCATTTGACATTGTACTAGAGTTAAGGATTATTACTCTAGCATCATTTGAAATTGTACTAGAGTTAGGATTATTACCTAACATATTTGATGTAAGAGTTAGGATTATTACTCTAGCATCAATTGACATTGTACTAGAGTTAAGGATTATTCTTAACATCATTTGACATTGTACTAGAGTTAAGGATTATTACTCTAGCATCATTTGACATTGTACTAGAGTTAAGGATTATTACTCTAACATCATTTGACATGTACTAGAGTAAGGATTATTACTCTAGCATCATTTGACATTGTACTAGAGTTAAGGATTATTACTCTAGCATCATTTGACATTGTACTAGTTACAGATTATCAATGAAAATTACCATTACAAGTTACAGATTATCAGATTGACAAAACTCCCAATACTATAGCCTTTATACGTTGCTTCTGTAACACTACTTGTCCTTCTAGAGAGTTTTTATATCGAGTAATTTAAATAGAGTTATTATTAACAAAATACAGTTAAGTTACGATTTCGTGGGACAGACAATTCATTGCCGGTAAAATTATATAATAGCAATAATAATAACTTCCCTTTAAATCTAAATCCAGATCTATCCCTGTATCCCTGCTCTGCTTTCTATCAGCTTTATTCAGAGTATCACAATGAGCGTTAACCTCCCCCTGGTGTACATGCACCATAGATCCACAGTCAGTCCTTTCACTGTGTAGCATTGAGACATGACATTGAAGGTGAATACCCTCCCTTACCATCCGTGTTAGACTGTATACGCCGCTAATGAAGCACAAGTGCACAGCCCATAGTGGTGCTCGTTCTCTGCAGACTCAAACAGATGTTAATCCCCCAGGCAGCCCGTTAACAGAGAGGAAAGCTTCCTGGTTAGTGCCTGCGAGCCTCTCTCTCTCCTACCAGGTTGTGGGTCAGTAATCTGCCCACAACATAACGAACCCAAGGTTACACCTCCAAATGAACCAGACTGGAAAAAAAATAGGAATACGCTCTGGCTCCGCCACTATAATAACCACTGATCTCTCCATATCAGAAAGCAGAGGGAGGTTCATAGTTTACATAGAATGTCTGTCCCATGAAATCGAGGAAGGGGGTTGGACCCCCCCAAAACTTAGTGTCCTGGATGTTTCAGCACTATAAATGATTTATGCTTTTGAGTGTGCCTCCCTTCCAGAATACATATACAGTTTTACGGTTGTTGGGCAGGACGATTAGGGGAGACCTCACAACTTACATGTTACCACTCCACGCACTCTAACTTAAGTGTGCCCACGAACCCCCATTTTCTAGTAAATCTTTAATAATTAACTTTGGAGAGATATCTGTCCAGTTTCAGTTCAGTGATATAAGGTGAAGAGGAACAGTGGTGAGATAGAATGGGAATATTCTTGATAGATACAATGAAAACAGCGCCCCCCATTGGGTAGTAAGAAAAACATGTATGTTTGCATTATTGAATAAAGCACAACTTTTGACAAAGTATTTCCAGATTAGTAAATCTCCTCTTAGCAGGGTGTCAAACTTGAGCCCTCCAGATGTTTAAATCTACAACTCTAGCATTTCTGGTAATTTTCAAACCAGGGGAGCCGCATCCAACGCTATACGTAAGTATTCTGTCTTTATATCTGTTGTATTCAATTAGATCAACTGGACTTGAAATGTGTTCTGAGACGTATCGCTAGTCATCCGACTGCTTTCTCAATTCACGAATGACTTGTACAAGAATTGTGGCAATTATGTACCCTGGAAATCCATTAGACATATCACAGCCAGGTGATATTGGCGAAGGAATGTGACTGGTTCAAGAGAGGTGTTAGGAGGGCCATTTATGTGAAAATAAAGAAACCAAGCCTAAATAGAGGTGGGGGGGTTTCGACACCAACTGTCTGCCATGTACAATGCTGTTTTAACACCCTTACTCTGGGCGTTCCTATAACACACTCTAGCCACTATCCAATCACACCCTTAACACCTGGCTGTGATTGCTAATTGGGATTTTCAGGGTACATATTGCCACAGATTCTGAATTGAGAGAAAGCCAGTCGGATGACTGCGAAATGTCTTCAAGATAACTACATTTCAAGGTCCAGTTGATCTAATTGAATACAACAGATTACCATGACCTGGATGAATGGAGCACCTTCACAAGCATATTCTGTCTTTATGGCTGTTAGTGTCTGTGCCTTTAAATGGTTATTTTAAAGGGACATTACAGTGAAAACCAAGTGTGATCTGTCTGCTTATCTCTCCCTCTAACTCTATTGATCAGAGTTCCAGGGCTGTAATCCACAACTATTAGTCAGTGTCACAAGGGTTAACCTTGTTGCTTCCCTTCAGACATTCTGCTGTTTTAGTAAACCCAACACCGGTACCAGTGTACACAATCTCAAGCTCTTAAGCCGTCAGTACCGACAGGATTGGTCCTAATCGTGTGTGTGTTACGTCTGGAAGGACTGATTTCAATCAGATGAAACTCCACATTGGCATAGGAATGGTCGTATTGAACTGAAAATTTGCCTTGGTATAGGGAAGTCACTAGAGATCTACTTATACTTTATATAGTATAAGGATGACAGACAGAATCTTACAGATTGGTATTGCATAGTGTATAATCTTATTTATAAAGCGCCCACTTGGGTACGCAGCGACTGTACATTATAAAATACAGAGTATACAAACAGGGGGTAAGTGCAAGCCATTAACAGATAGATATAAAATTAAATTAAATACAAGTCAACATCGGTTAAGAAAGCATATATATAAATTATATAATAATGGATATAAATGCAACAAGCTTCAACACATTAGGAATGAGATCCCTGCCCGGAGAGCTTACAATTAAGTGGGTTGGAAACATACAGATACAAGTGGGGGGGGGGGATGGGTACAAAGGCTCAGACAGGCTAACATCATTTGCTGTGCTGATGCTCAGAAAGGTAGGAGGACAGTTAGATTTGAAAGTATTAATGGATGTCACCTGGCGAAAGCGAGAGAGGGAGAGAGTTCCAAAGGTAGGGAACAGCAGGAGAGATTGGTTTTGGTTGTCCGAAAGCAGTGGTTTGTTGGGGGTTTGTGGAGAAGATTGCCTTGTGAGCAAAGCAGGACATGGCCAGGAACATAAGGACCAAGAGAAAAGATAGGTGTGGGGGGGAGGTGTGTGTGTGCAGCAGAGTAACTGAATATTATTCTTTGTTGATCGAAGCATCCCATAGACTGTAGTATCGGGGTTGCAATTAATCACAAACCAAGCGAACCGCATCCAATGCTATATGTATGTATGCTTCCAGGTCCCCACAGCATACTAATCCACAGCCTCTTGGACATTGTGGCATGCCTTGACACATTAGGGATAAGATCCCTGCCCCGAAAAGCTTACAATCACGTGGGGTGGAAAAGCATACAGTTACAAGTGGGGGGATAGGAACAAATGATTGAGATGGCTAAAAAAACATTATTGTGCTGGTCCTCATAGACTGCCACCCCATGACTGCAGTATCCGGGTGCATGTTTCTCTTGGAGAGGAGAGAAAAATTATTCCAAACTTTGAGTTTATGATAGGCTGGGAGACCAAAGAGAAGAATGTACAGTAGTCAGGCAGGAGAGAAAAGGGCATGCACAAGCATTTTAGTAGTGATTGAGAGAGGAAAGGGCGGATCTTGACAATATGTGAGGAGGCAAAAGACACGTTATGAGAAATAGGCAAATCTGAGTAGGAATTTTGATTCTGGCATAGCAGTGGACGTGGTATACTGGATTTTGCTAAGCTTTTGATACTGTGCCACATGAGCGATTAATGTACTGTGCCACGGTTGAGCTAGAAAAAAAAACATTTGAACATGGATAGAGGAATTAGTTGTTGAATCACGTCCTGAATGTTCGTTCTGAAAACACTCCACAGAGTGTTGATAAAGCTCTTGGTACCTAGCTTAAAGGGCATAGCCACCATGAAAAACTATCTTAGTATTGTAGTATAGGAGCAGCTCCCCAACCCACTAACCGGCATAATATTTATTTAAAAAAGGTTCGATACTTACAAAGCCTTCTCACCATCGACATCTCCGATCCGATTCCTGCTTGCGGAAGTCGCTAAGACACGGCCAACCGTCATTGAATACGCAGCGAGAGAGAAGGCTCTGTAAGTAACAATCTAAGGATATTTTTAAAAGAAAATATTATGAGGAGTGGGGTGGGCAGGGGTCACTAACTTATGCCAAAGGGGATTCACGCAAGGTGCCATGGCTGCAGAGGATGTATCCAGTTTCCACACATGTGCAATGATCCTGACAGGCAGAACTCTGAGGTGCACTACTAATTACCTTGTGCCACTGCAGGTGAGTATATCAATCATGTAAAGTTCATAAGTAGGCACACTCACTTAAGTCTTCAAGAAATATTCATTTATTCTAGTGCTGGAAAAACAAAAACGCCAATATACACACAACGTTTCGGGGGGTGTTAGCCTGTGGCATGTCACTGTCTGGTTCAAGAAGAAACAGGCACAGAATGGGCCACTGACAGAAGGGGGATTATTGAGAGCAAGGTATGTCTTTGCATTTGAGGGGTACAATCTTGTGCCAACTAAACCATAAATAACTCTGTGTTTAGTGAATCTCTAATTGAAAAAGATTTGGGGGTTCTGGTAGATAACAGACTTAGCTGTAGCAAACAATGCCAGAGACGCCACGGCAGAGCTAGCAAGTATTGTCTTGTATAAGAGGGGAATAGATTCAAGATAAAAAAATATTATTCTCCCTCTTACAAGGCACTGGTAAGGCCTCATTTGGAATATGCGGTGCAGTTTTGGAATCCCATATACAATAGGAACAGCTCGTTTCCAGAGAAGGGCAACTAAAATAATAAGGGGGAATGGAGAAGCTTGACAAGGCAGGCAGATTAGACAAGTTAGGGCTGTTTAATTGGGAAGTGACCTTTCGTGGGGATATGATCACTTTACCATGGAAAGCTAGTTTCATCTTCAGTTAGGAAGGTTTCTTTACAGTTGAGAACGGAGAGAAACTGTGGAACTGTCTTCCAGCAGATTGTGGTAATGGCAAGTTCACTGAATAGCATTAAAGTGGGCTAGATACGTTTTTTAAAACTAAATAATATTGAGAACTACTGGTTTACTGATTGCCATTTGGAGGTCAGGAAGAAATCCCCCCCCTTTTTAGGTTTTTTTTTTTTTTTTGCCTTCCTCTAGGTCACTCTTAGGTAGGTTAAGAGGAGGGTATAAAGGTTGGACTAGAGTCTTATTCAACCTCAGTTACTATGTAATAATGCCACTTATCAATAGAAATAGGGAAGGTGGGCTAGGTCCAGGTTATTTAAAAAAAAATTATAAGTTCAGTTTCGTTCAGTGCGAATACATATACTTTAATAAAAAAGAGCAGTATTTCCATCTAAATGACCTTAACCTGCCCATATATTGTGTCTGTGTATAATAAATGCTTACAAAATACTGACTTCCTGTTTGCAGGACCCCTAATAGAGCTGTTATGGCTTGCCCTTGACCAGCGCCTGGGTTGATTCAGTTGCTCAGTAGAGATCTTGCATCTGACCCATCCAACAGCCAACAGTAGAAATTAAGTTAGGAACATTCCAAGGATGTGGGCATTCTGGGAAGATGAAGGACCGTTAGAACCTAAAAATGTCAGCTCACTAATGCCCACCTCCGGGGGACAGCAAAGGGTATGAAATAAACTGATTTTTCTAAATGGGAGAGAATATGTAGAATAACTAGGTATGCGTAATATAAACTTACAGGGTTTATCAATAAGAGTCCTTATCATTTAAAATGGTGCTAATTTTGCCCCAAAAATTGTGCAAAAATTAGCACCATTTTTAACGATAGAAATTTTATGAATCTCCCTGTAAGAATTTTAAAAATAAGGATATTTTCCACTGAACTGTTCCCTTTAAGTTTAAGCGGCGGTTGTGGACATCCAGGAGGAAATAGAGACCAGACATTAAGAGATTTAAGAGGTGTTAGTGTGATAGGCTCTGGGTAAATGAGCCTGAAGTGTAGAGGGAGAAGAGGTCCCCAAACAGAGCCCTGGGGGACCCCCACACTGAGGGAACAGAGAGAGGAAGTCTTATTAGCACAGGAGACGAGAAAGATCTGTTGGAATGATAAAAAGACGACCATGAGCAGATAGATTTCGGATGCCCAGAGAATGCCAGAATTCGTCGTGAGAAGAGAAGTGATCACAGTGTGTATCCAACTCAATTTAATGTAACTATCCAATGTAATTTAGATGAATGGATAAATACTGTCTTGTTTCCTGTCCTCTGTCCCCCTGCACAATCTCTGTGTTTTTTATTTAATAATGTGATCAGCATAAAATTAATAAAGTCTTTCACCGTGGATCCCTCCCAGGGTGTCTTTCTTTAGAAGGTGCTGATCATTAGATGAAAACAGCATAGAAACACAGTGAGAGGTAAACTAAAGTGAGATTGAACAAGACACTGGATATCATACATTTCTATGTGTGCACTGGTTCCTTTATGTGCATCGTAGATTGTAAGGCAGAGTAAAGCTCAGCATTAGTTGCTGTTACTGAGTTTCATCTGTAGTATTCAAAGGTGTTTCTAGGAGTTTATATTAAAGTTTTTACTTTTAATCTCCTAGTGTTAAAAAAAATACGTAACCCCCTCAGAGGAACTTAAAGCGCATGTCACCCCCAAAACTATAATTTAACCCACTACTGGCCCCACACTGGAGTGCATAAAAATCCTACCGTACATCCCTGTCCAAATGGGGCCCTGCTATGTCCCTCCAAATTCCCCAAAAATGGCCACCAGGAGCCTAGCAGAGTCCATATAGGACTCTGCCTCTGTCTTCCTCCGGGAGAATTTTGCATGGCAGTGCAGCCCTCCTCCTCTCCCACCCGTTTTGCTCTCCCTCCCTAGCATTAAACCCCTTTGGTATAGTGTAGGGCTTCCTCCCCCAACCTCAACGCTTAATAGTTTTACAGAAAACTACCCGAACTCTACTTACCTTACCTCTCTCCTCCAGCGTTTTCCACTGCCGGCAGCCAATCACGTATGCGGCTGCCGGTCCGGCCCCCTGCTTGCAGGTTCATGCAAGTAGAGGGTCGGGACAGTACGCCGGAGGGAAAGAGGTAAGGTAAGTAATGATCGGGGGAGTTTCTGCTAAACTATTAGCGGTTGGGGCTGGGGGAGGAAGCCCTACACTATATCAAAATTAAGAAAAAGGGGTGGAAATGCCCTTTAACCAAATGCTCTTATAAACAGCCTAAAGGAAAAAATGGTGAAAGTTGTAATTCTTTTTCAATTGATCTAACGGAGTCTCACAGATATACCATGACGTGGATGAATGATATTACAGATATACCATGACGTGGATGAATGAATTGACAGATAGTATACCTGACTGATGAATGATATTACGATATGACGGATATGAATATTACGATATACCATGACCTGATGAATGATATTACAGATACATGACGTGGATGAATGAAATTTACAGATATACCGTGACTGGATGAATGAATATTACAGATTACCATGACGAGGAATGAATATTACAGATATACCATGACCTGGATGAATGACTATTATGATATATCATGACCTGGATGAATGAATATTACAGATATACCGTGACCTGGATGATGAATATTACAGATATACCGTGACCTGGATGGATGAATATTACAGATTACCATGACCTCGATGAATGACTATTACAGATATACCATGACAGTGATGGATGAATATTACAGATATACCATGACCTGGATGGATGTAATTACAGATATACCATGACCTGGATGAATGAATATTACAGAATACCGTGGACCTGGATGAATGAACTTACAGATATACCATGACCTGGATGAATGACTGTTGCAGATATACCATGACCTGGATGAAGACTATTACAGATATACCGTGACCTGGATGGATGAATATTACAGATATACCATGGACCTGGAGGGATGACTATTACAGATATACCGTGACCTGGATGGATGGATATTACAGATATACCATGACCTGGAGTGGATGAATATTACAGATATACCATGACCTGGATGGATGAATATTACAGATTATACCATGACCTGGATGAATGAATATTACAATATACCATGACCTGGATGGATGAATATTACAGATATACCATGACCTGGATGAATGAATATTACAGATATACCATGACCTGGAGAATGAAGATTACAGATATACCATGACCTGATGATCATGAAATTACAGATGATACCATGACCTGGATGAAGATATTACAGATATACCATGACCTGGATGATGAATATTACAGATATACCATGACCTGGATAATGAATATACAGATACATGACCTGGATGATGAATATTACAGATATACCATGACCTGGATGAATGAATATTACAGATAAACCATGACCTGGATGAATGAACTATTACAGATATACCATGACCTGGATGAATGAATATTACAGATATACCATGACCTGGATGAATGAATATTTCAGAAATACTATAAGATGGATGAATGAATATTACAGATATACCATGACCTGTAGGATGACTATTACAGATATACCATGACCTGGATGAATGAATATTACAGATTATACCATGAACTGGATGAATGAATATTACAGATATACCGTGACCTGGATGGATGACTATTACAGATATACCATGACCTGGATGAATGAATATTACAGATAGACCATGACCTGGATGAAGGAATATTACAGATATACATGACCTGGATGAATGAATATTACAGATATACCATGACTTGGCGGATGGATATTACAGAGATACCAGACTTGATGGATGGATATTACACAGATATACCATGACCTAGATGGATGGATATTAGATATACCATGACCTGGATGGATGGATATTACAGATATACCATGACTAGATGGATGGATATTACAGATACCCCTACCATGACCTGAATGGATGGATATTACAGATATACCCTACCATGACCTGGATGGTGGATATTACAGATATACCCTACCATGACCTGGATGGATGGATATTACAGATACCATGACCTAGATGGATGGATATTACAGATATACCATGACCTGGATGGATGGATATTACAGATATACCATGACCTAGATGGATGGATATTATAGATATACCCTACCATGACCTGGATGGATGAGTAGCAACCTTAAACTAATCTGCATTGCTGTAATTTGCATTAAGCCATCTATACACAGCCTGCACTGTATACACATATAAATATAAATATCCACTGGACCTTTAACCCCCTACCCCCCGGCTAGTCACAGAAATCAGTTTACTATGTTTTCCCACAGAATCTCACCGTATCAGACCTGAGATCTTGTCATGTGCACTAAATTCCTATGCGATAACCAGCCACCTCACTGATATAGAATCATCCTCCCCACTGCTAGATTAAAGGGAAAGACACGTGAGTAATCAGAGGCTTAAGCAGTACAGGCCTGACCAGGAATAAGTTGCCATCCCTGGCCCCTGCTGCTTCCTCAGCGCTGGCCCTTCCATTGTACCGTTCCCATATAATGTACATCCTGCAGACAGAGAAACTGCTAATAGGGAAATAATAGGAAAGTCTCCACCTTTCCTTCTACAATTCATGGCATTTCCAGGGAAGGATTCAATGGGTCACGGCTGTATGGAAATGGAATGTATACCTGACTGTGGTAGGTACACACAGGGTATAGATAGGAAAGAGACAGCAATAGTCACGGCTGTATGGAAATGAAATGTATATGTGACTGTGGTAGGTACACACAGAGTTATAGATAGGAAAGAGACAGCAATAGTTCACGGCAGTATGGAAATGGAAGTATTACGTGACGTGGTAGGTACACACAGAGTTATAGATAGGAAGAGACAGCAATAGTTCACGGCAGTATGGAAATGGAATGTATACCTGACTGTGGTAGGTACACGCAGGGTTATAGATAGGAAAGAGACAGCAATAGGTCATGGCAGTATGGAAATGGAATGTATATGTGACTGTGGTAGGTACACACAGAGTTATAGATAGGACAGAGACAGCAATAGGTCACGGCAGTATGGAAATGGAATGTATATGTGACTGTGGTAGGTACACGCCAGGGTTATAGATAGGAAAGAGGCAGCAATAGTTCACGGCAGTATGGAAAGGAGTATAACCTGACTGTGGTAGGTACAAACAGGGTTATAGATAGGAAAGAGACGCAATAGTTCACGGCAGTATGGAAATGGAATGTATACCTGACTGTGGTAGGTACACACAGGGTTATAGATAGGAAAGGACAGCAATAGGTCTGGCGTAGGAAATGGAATGTATATGTGACTGTGGTAGGTACACACAGAGTTATAGATAGGAAAGAGACAGCAATAGGTCACGGCAGTATGGAAATGGAATGTATATGTGACTGTGGTAGGTACACACAGAGTATAGATAGGAAAGAGACAGCAATAGTCATGGCAGTATGGAAATGGAATGTATACTTGACTGTGGTAGGTACACACAGGGTTATAGATAGGAAAGAGACAGTAATAGTTTCACGGCAGTATGGAAATGGAATGTATAACGTGAATGTGGTAGGTACACGCATGGTTATAGATAGGAAAGAGACAGCAATAGGTCACGGCAGTATGGAAATGGAATGTATACGTGACTGTGGTAGGTACACACAGAGTTATAGATAGGAAAGAGACAGCAATAGATCACGGCAGTATGGAAATGGAATGTATACCTGACTGTGGTAGGTACACACAGGGTTATAGATAGGAAAGACAGCAATAGTTCACGGCAGTATGGAAATGGAATGTATAGTGACTGTGGTAGGTACACACAGAGTTATAGATAGGAAAGAGTACAGCAAAGTTCACGGCAGTATGGAATGGAATGTATACCTGACTGTGGTAGGTACACGCAGGGTATAGTAGGAAAGAGACAGCACTAGCAAGAGGTCATGGCAGTATGGAAATGGAATGTAATGTGACTGTGGTAGGTACACACAGAGTTTAGATAGGACAGAGACAGCAATAGGTCACGGAGTATGGAAATGGAATGTATATGTGACTGTGGTAGGTACACGCAGGGTTTTAGATAGGAAGAAGAGGCAGCAATAGTTCACGGCAGTAAGATGAAAGGATGTATAACTGACTGTGGTAGGTCACACAGGGTTATAGATAGGAAAGAGACAGCAATAGTTCACGGCAGCAGTATGAAATGGAATGTATACCGACTGTGGTAGGTACACACAGGGTTATAGATAGGAAAGAGACAGCAATAGGTTATGGCAGTATGGAAATGGAATGTATATGTGACTGTGGTAGGTACACACAGAGTATAGATAGGAAAGAGACAGCAATAGGTCACGGCAGTATGGAAATGGAATGTATATGTGACTGTGGTAGGTACACACAGAGTTATAGATAGGAAAGAGACAGCAATAGGTCACGGCTGTATGGAAATGGAATGTATATGTGACTGTGGTAGGTACACACAGGGTTATAGATAGGAAAGAGACAGCAATAGTTCATGGCAGTATGGAAATGGAATGTATATGTTGACTGTGGTAGGTACACAGGGTTATAGATAGGAAAAGACAGCCAATAGGTCATGGCAGTATGGAAATGGAAGTATATGTGACTGTGGTAGGTACACACAGAGTTATAGATAGGAAAGAGACAGCAATAGTTATGGCAGTATGGAAATGGAATGTATACTTGACTGTGGTAGGTACACACAGGGTTATAGATAGAAAGAGACAGATATAGTTTCACGGCAGTATGGAAAGGAATGTATACGTGAATGTTGGTAGGTACACGCATGGTTATGATAGGAAAGAGACAGCAATAGGTCACGGCCAGAGTATGGAAATGGAATGTATACGTGACTGTGGTAGGTACACACAGAGTTATAGATAGGAAGAGACAGCAATAGATCACGGCAGTATGGAAATGGAATGTATACCTGACTGTGGTAGGTACACACAGGTTATAGATAGAGAGACAGTAATAGTTCACGGCAGTATGGAAATGGAATGTATACGTGACTGTGGTGGTTACACGCAGGGTATAGATAGGAAAGAGAAAGCAAAGATCACGGCAGTATGGAAATGGAATGTATACCTGACTGTGGTAGGTACACAGGGTTTAGATAGGAAGAGACAGCAATAGGTCATGGCAGTATGGAAATGGAATGTATAGGAACTGTGGTAGGTACACGCAGGGTATTATAGATAGGAAAGAGACAGCAATAGATCACGGCGGATGAAATGGAATGTATACGTGACTGTGGTAGGTACACACAGGGTTATAGATAGGAAAGAGACAGCAATAGTTCACGGCAGTATGGAAATGGAATGTATACCTGACTGTGGTAGGTACAACAGGGTTAAGATAGGAAAGAGACGAATAGGTCATGGCAGTATGGAAATGGAATGTATATGTGACTGTGGTAGGTACACACCGAGTTATAGATAGGAAGAGACAGCAATAGGTCACGGCAGTATGGAAATGGAATGTATATGTGACTGTGGTAGTAAACACAGAGTTATAGATAGGAAAGAGACAGCAATAGTTCATGGCAGTATGGAAATGGAATGTATACTTGACTGTGGTAGGTACACACAGGGTTATATAGGAAAGAGACAGCAATAGTTCACGGCAGTATGGAAATGGAATGTATACGTGAAGTGTGTAGGTACAACGCATGGTTATAGATAGGAAAGAGACAGCAATGAGGTCACGGCAGTATGGAAATGGAAGTATACGTGACTGTGGTAGGTACACGCAGGGTAATAGATAGGAAAGAGACAGCAATAGATCACGGCAGTATGGAAATGGAATGTATACCTGACTGTGGTAGGTACACCAGGGTTATAGATAGGAAAAGAGACAGCAAAGGTCATGGCAGTATGGAAATGGAATGTATACGTGACTGTGGTAGGTACCGCAGGGTTATAGATAGGAAAGAGACAGCAATAGATCACGGCAGTATGGAATGGAATGTATACGTGACTGTGGTAGGTACAAGCATGGGTATGATAGGAAAGAGACAGAATAGGTCATGGCAGTATGGAAATGGTATGTATATGTGACTGTGGTAGGTACAGCAGAGTATAGATAGGAAAGAGACAGCAATAGGTCACGGCTGTATGGAAATGGAAGTATACGTGACGTGGTAGGTACACACAGGGTTATAGATAGGAAAGAGACAGCAATAGGTCACGGCTGTATGGAAATGGAATGTATACATTACTGTGGTAGGTAACACGCAGGGTTATAGATAGGAAAGAGACAGCAATAGGTCATGGTAGTATGAAATGGAATGTATATGTGACTGTGGTAGGTACACAGAGTTATAGATAGGAAAGAGACAGCAATAGGTCACGGCAGGTATGGAAATGGAATGTATATGTGACTGTGGTAGGTACACACAGAGTTATAGATAGGAAAGAGACAGCCATAGTTCAGGCAGTATGGAAAGGAATGTATACTTGACTGTGGTAGGTAACACACAGGGTTTTAGATAGGAAAGAGACAGCAATAGTTCAGGCAGTATGGAAATGGAATGTATACGTGAATGTGGTAGGTACACGCATGGTTATAGATAGGAAAGAGACAGCAATAGGACGGCATATGGAAATGGAATGTATACGTGACTTGTGGTAGTACACGCAGGGTTTATAGATAGGAAAGAGACAGCAATAGTTCAGGCAGTATGGAAATGGAATGTATACGTACTGTGGTAGGTACACGCGGGTTATAGATAGGAAAGAGAACAGCAATAGATCACTGGCAGTATGGAAATGGAATGTATACGTGACTGTGGTAGGTAACACGCATGGTTAGATAGGAAAGAGACAGCAATGGGTCATGGCAGTATGGAAATGGTATGTATATGTGACTGTGGTAGGTAAAGCACGAGTAGTAAGATAGGAAGGACAGCAGTAGGCCACGGGTATGGAATGGAATGTATACGTGACTGTGGTAGGTACACACAGGGTTATAGATAGGAAAGAGACAGCAATAGGTCAAGGCTGTATGGAAATGGAATGTATACTTACTGTGGTAGGTACACGCAGGGTTATAGATAGGAAAGAGACAGCAATAGGTCATGGCTGTATGGAAAGGAATGTATATGTGACTGTGGTAGGTACACCCAGGGTTATAGTAGGAAAGAGACAGCAATGGTCACGGCTGTATGGAAATGGAATGTATACATTACTGGGGTAGGTACACGCAGGGTTATAGATAGGAAAGAGACAGCAAAGGTCATGGTTGTGAAAATGGAATGTATATGTGACTGTGGTAGGTACACGCAGGGTTATAGATAGGAAAGAGACAGCAATAGGTCACAGCTGTATGGAAATGGAATGTATATGACTGTGGTAGGTACACGCAGGGTTATAGATAGGAAAGAGACAGCAATAGTCATGGCAGTTATGGAAATGGAATGTATACGTGACTGTGGTAGGTACACGCAGGGTTATAGATAGGAAAGAGACAGCAATAGGTCACGGCTGTATGGAAATGGAATGTATACGTGACTGTGGTAGGTACACGCGGGGTTATAGATAGGAAAGAGCAGCAATAGGTCATGGCAGTATGGAAATGGAATGTATATGTGACTGTAGGTACACGCGGGGTTATAGATAGGAAAGAGACAGCAATAGGTCACGGCGTATGGAATGGAATGTATAGTGGACTTGGGTAGGTATACACAGGTTATAGAATAGGATGAGAACAGCAATAGGTCATGGCAGTATGAAATGGAATGTAAGTGACTGTGGTAGGTAAAAGCAGGGTTATAGATAGGATAGAGGACAGAATAGGTTACGGCTGTATGGAAATGGAATGTTACAGTGACTGTGGTAGGTACACGCAGGGGTTATAGATATGGTAGAGACAGCAATAGGTCATGGCAGTAGGAAATGGAAGGTATATGTGACTGTCGTAGGTACACCTCAGGGTTATAGATAGGAAAGAGACAGCAATAGGTCACGGCTGATGGAATGGAATGTTAACGTGATGTGGTAGGTACACGCAGGGTTATAGATAGGAAAGAGACAGCAATAGGTCACGGCGTATGGAAATGGGATGTATACGTGACTGTGGTGGTACACGCAGGGTTATAAGATATGAAAGAGACAGCAAATGGTATGGCCAGTATGTATGGTGCTACAATCGCATTACGTTTGCAGTAAACCTTTTGTAACGTATGGCCACCCTTACTCCCCCATATTATCGATAATGCCTTGGATAGTGGCATATTCAATTTCTCTCATGCTATCAATTACAACCATCATGTCCGTCATGTGAACAATAGAAGCAACTTTATTAGTTTATAGCTTCCTGGTAATCCAGATCCGTATATTGCATTGACGAGTTCTAGCTTGGAAAATGTGATGCCTGCAGGTTGGCCTAATGGCTCTATCTAAGTGTTTGCACCTTTTAACATTAGAAATATGGTGGTAAGTAAAACAGCATTTATATAAAAAAACTAACTGAACTTCAATTCTTAGCACGGTGGGTTATATAAGCCACACCATGGTAGCAGGGACACTTTACTTGTGCAATAAGGCTGAGGCACACTACAATCCAGCAACACCCGTGAATCTATAATATACGCTATTGGTGGTGTATGCAATTCCCAAAAAAATGGTGCTCGCTGCTCCCGAAAACAGATCGCAGGTCAGTGATACAAGCAGCCACCCACATTGTCTTGCACTGACACGTGTTAATTACAAGCTAACGGATTGCAAAACACAATCGTACTCACGTGAAAAATGCGCTAGTGTGGCCTAGCCCTAACTGATTCTCTCTGGCTCCTCCCTAGTCAGAGTCAATGACTCTTCTCCCATCCTCGGATACTGGACAGCATTTGTTAAAAAGTGTTGAAAATCCTGAATAACAAGACTGCGTGCAGAATAGAATAACACAACTCCACATATTTTAATTGTTGTCTATTAAAAACACTTTTAAGGATAATTATGGCTATAAATAGTTACTAACCATGTCTAGTGTGCGGGATTTTTATTCCCTTCGTTCAGACAAATATAATTGTCATTCCAGTGTTATAGCAACTCACCAATACAATGTTTTCTCATGGGATAAAAAAATCTGTTTACTGGGTCTGGAATACAGAGATCTGCCCAGAACTCAAACTCTTAAAAAGTGTCTCTAGTGAATGGATTGTGCTGGTCTAACACAGAAGGATTGCACATGTGGATAACGTGCCTGTGATCATCTTACTTTACCAGACTATTATACAACTAGTTTAAGGGCATGTCAATCCTGAAAACAAAAAAAACTGCGTCAATTGTCAGTCACCTGCCCTCAACTCCAACTGATACATTTTGCACTTTATTGCTGCATTACTAACGCGATATTTAAAGGAATAGTTCACTGGAAAAGTGAGCTATCCTTTATTTTATTGATTGAAGTCGAGGGGTTAAGGAGCTATTACTTACCTTCGTCCTTGCTCCTGCTCAATTGATTGAAGAACGGGAGGTAAGGCATAGCTCCTTAACCTCCCGGCTTTAATCAACTTTTGGAGTGAACTATTCCTTTAGGGATAATTATTGTGCCCATTCTTGCAGGGTTAGCTGGCCGCTCCCTCCATGCAGTCAATCATGGCTGTGATACTGACTTCACAACCAGTGATGGCTGCGTTTTATCTGCTCATGCTCAAATTTATAAAAAAGCTCATTGAGCAGGGGGATGAAGCAGATACCTTTGCCAGAAGGAAAGAATAGATAATTAAATATCTGGTTAAAAATACATTGTAATAACTGGTAAAATTGGCAGTTGGGTTGCAGGGAGATAACGAATAGTCCGAAGATCCTAAAAGGGGTAAAATAAATGATCAGCGCCAGTTAGCTATTACTTGGGTAATGCCAGTGGCTAAATACCAGGGGAGCAGGGGCGGGGTGACTGTAGGGGGCCCAATCTGCTATGTTTCCTGACAGTATAGCAATCTCCCAAAACCACGTGGGATGAAGCACAGATAAGGGCCCTATTATTGTTTTGCTGGGGGGCCCAGTGATTCCTAGTTACATAACTTTCTCTTGCTATAATTGTATATTTCATTCATCATTCCATTCTTCTTTCCTTGTCTCCTTTTTAAGCCTCCAGCTATCCAAATGGTTCTATTCCTTCACCATTGTACCAGGAATGTTAACCCCACAAAGGTTACTAATCCTCAGTAGTAGCTGACATCATGGTACCAGATGTTTAGAAATAGGCAGGACCAATCACCCTTTCCATCTGGTCATCCATATTGACTCAGTTAATACGTTTTCACCACTTGCATTACTCTGGAATCTGAATCAATGAAATCAAAACAAATCTCTCACGAGGTATCTCTACTTCTATCATCTTATGGCCCTACCCGCTCTTTATTCTTTGTAACTTGGATAACAATTAGTGCAGCCACTAGCACCACCTCTACCCAGCGCAGGCAAGTTATGCAGACCTGCAATCAGCTGTTTTATCCTATGGGGTAACTAGGAATCACTGGCCCCCGCACAAACTTTGATGGGGCCCCTATCCGTGCTTCATCACAGTGGTTTTCTGCAGGGCCGTCTCTAGACATTTTGGCACCTGAAATAAAAATTTCAAATGTTGCCCCCCCTCGCCGTGCCGCCGGAAGGTGTGTGGCTTTATAATTGAAAGTGGGGATGCTTTGTTTGGAAGTGGGGGTAGCTTTTCCAGAAATGAAGGGGCTTTATACACATGACTGGTAAATAATGCTCACAAGGACTGGTAATGATGCCCACAGTGACTGGAATTAAATGCCCACTTGACTGGTATTAGATCGGATGCCCTAGTGACTGGCATTAGATGCCCACAGTGACTGGTAAAGATGCCCAACATTGATTTTTGATCTGCAGGGCTGACAACCATTGATTCGTCAAATGAATGCCAGTCAAAAGGGAGGGGGAGGAGTCTAGCTGCATTCTGCAGTGAAAACCAAGGCTTCCTCTGCAATTTAAAGTGACAATACCTCCTGAAAATGTGTGTTTTACAAACGGCGTTTTTGGGGGGGCCCTGGCACATGGAAAAATCATGTGCCCAGGTTTTATGCATTTTTTATGGCGTACCATAGACATGTAAAACTGCACAGCAAAAAAAGCTTTAAATTGCAATGCATTTTATTGTGTTTTTTCCGACGCTTTTGTGTTGTGTGAATGTTCTCATGATTTATTTTTCTTCTAAAGAAAACAATAAAAATATAATGTCTGGGGTTTTATTTAACAAACTTACAAGGAGATTCAATTAAAGTTTTTATCATTTAAAATGGTGCTAATTTTGCCCCCACCAATCAAAACTTATTTAACATTTGAAAGCTAACACTGACTAGCACCATTTTAAACGATAAGAATTTTATTGAATACCCTGTTAATCTGCAGCAACCCATCAGATATAACCGAACGAGATTGCAATCCAATCTCATGATAGAAAGCGATCGAGCACATGCGATCATCATTTTTGGTGCGATTCCCATGTGCACCGATCCTGAAAATGACAGGGATCGCAGCACGGCAAACCCCAAACACGCACGATATGCATGCACATTGTGTGTACAACACACAGCCTCACTGTGATCTCGGAATAATTAGTTGTTACCCATTTGTCAAGGGGAAAACGGTTTAAAACGTCACAGTTAGTTTGAAATGGAATTATTATTGTACATCCAGGCTTAGAGACCAACTCTGTGGGCATGTCACGATTTATATAGAAAATCTGATATTGACCTTACCTTGCTGTAGGTCCAGTTAACAGTTCACTGTAAAGCAATAATTAAACCCACACACATTAATCTGGGTTAGAAGGAAGGTTTATTAAAATCCCTTCTTTAGATCAAAGAGGAAAATCCATTTTTTATTGGTTTAAATGTTCCTTGCTGGGCACCTGTGGGTCATTGGCTTTTAAATCCCATTCTAGGCAATTTACTGGCATTCAATTGGAATTAATCTTAATCTAGTTCTGTGAGTGACTAAACACCACCTGCTCCCAGCCAGCTCTACAGATAGATATTCAGACATGCCTGATTCAATGGGCTGTTCTGCAGTAGGGGCAACAATACCCAGAATGTAACGGTGCAGTATTGCAAACATAGTTAACCATAAATAGTACTATAACCCACATTTAACATTGGTTTCTATTGAATGGGGCACTGGATGATTCATTTACCCACTGTGCACTGCCCACCAACAACTGGGTAATGAAGATCTTAAACAGCATTGGGAAAGTGGTTTCCATAACAGGTGGGAATTTAACCGAAAAGCCTTGAATTAGTAACTCCTCATTATAGATATGTTGGTGGAAGGTTCATCACTGTGATATTTGTTCACTTGTGTTCACACAGCAGGTGGAAGTTACTGACCAGGGTGTGTCCATCTCTGATTCTCTACTGAGAAGTGTTTGAATGGAATCCATGCCTTGGATCAATCAAACCCCAATGGAAGGTCCCTTGGTCAGGTTCCTGGGGAGAGATCCATTATCAGTGAGATGACTACCATTATTCATATGGCCCTTTAGATTCACGTTTTCTCTCTTTGTTCGGTCATCTTAGTGTCTCCAGTAGTCTCAGTCCCCCCCCCCCCCACCACCCAATCCTGACCTGGTTCATGCCACAATTCTAACATCCAGTAATGGTTTCCATCTGTTTTACCCAAAAAGTAATAAGAGAATTCTCTTATTCTTGCAGCATTTAGCAAATTAGGCTAAAACCATAAACACATCCAGTACTTATTAGTGGCATAGGAAGAATCTTTACAGTGGCTGCTGGGGTGGTGCCTTGTCTCAATGGAAGTGTAGGTATAAAGTTGGGGTTCCCCAGCAGTGTTCCTAGAGTTTTTGACCCTGAAACAAACTTTTAATTGCCCCCTATCGGCAGACAGGGGACATGGCTTCATCATGGAACATAGGCATAAGCTTGTGGAGGTGGTTATAGTGGGCTGACTTACAATGAATGGTGGACTGGGAGGGCTGACTACACTGACGGGAGGCTGACTTAACACTGGACCGGTGGACTGTGCTGAAATGCTGTACTGCAGGAAGATTTTTTTTAACTGCCACTGCCGCTTTTTAAGTGTTCCGCGAGGGCGCGCCCTGAGCAAATGTTTCAGTTTGCTTCATGGTAGGGCACCCCTGCCCCCCATAGATCCTGCTATGCTGGTAGCTACACCCAGAATAAGCTTTTCTTATTCAGTGACCATGATCCAGTCTGTATACAGATACATGTGCTATGTTTATTAAATTAGGGATAATCACTGGCACATTCTATACAAAAACTGCTCACACATCAGTGACCTGTCCACAATTCCAACCCATACTGCATATTCAGCACATAATAATGTATTATTAACTAGATATCCAAGTATATATGCCTCTATTTTGACAAAGTAAGCTCGCTCCTCCCCTTTAGCAGTCAATCAAGGCAGTGACTACTGACATCACAGCCAATATTGATTGTGTCATTCCCTGCTGTCTCCTCTGCACATGCTCAAGCTTATAAAAGCTCCCTAACAGAGGGAGGAGGCGGATACCTTTGCCAGAACGGAAGAGAACTTATAATTAAATACCTGGTTAAAAATGCAGTAATAAACTGGTAAAATAGCAGTTGTGGTGCAGGCAGATAACGGACAAGTCACCAGATTTTTGTTTTAAGGTTGGACATGCCCTTTAAAATTTCAGGAAAAGTCAGGAGACAAACCCCTTTTTAATGACTATAATAAGAAGGTTAAAGTATATTTATTTCTGCAATATTCATACAGGAGAGGTTACTTACCCGACTGACCTCGCACATTCCTTATGGGGAAGGTGGTGACACTTCCTGACCATATTGGTTGCCACTACTTGAAGTTAAAGGGCAGTCCACCCCCAAACTAAAATTTTAGATGTTATTGGTCATTATTATATCTTTAAACACAGCCATTCCCATCAATATCCGTCAGCCAATTTGAACACAGACATGTCTGTGATGGCACTTGACCCTTATGCTGGGGGCTGAAGAGAAGAGGTTAGATGGGGCCTACTAGGAAACTTTCCCCAGGGGTCGAATGCCCACAGTCCCCGACTATTTCTATTTGACTTTCCCCACTTACCTCATCTCTTCATTGTTTGAATAAACTTGTGCAGAGCCAAACACGGGTTTTCCTGACACTCTCCTGTTTTTCTTCCACCATGATCAAGTCAGTGAATCCTATATATATAGTAAACAAACCTTTAAATGAATTCCCGTAATCTATGACTGTAACCGTAACATTCCTCTTGGCAATCTCCCCATTAACGGTCCATTCATCACAGATCTTATTAATTGTACTTACAGTCAATGGCTAAGATTCAATATGAAACACTATTTCCATAGCTGGGATAGATAACACCATCTCTATTGTTATTCCATGGATCCTACATATACAAACATTGAAAAATAGACCTTTAGCTTTCTATCTTTATTGGATTATCCTACATCGGGGAACAGATTAAGGTATGTTCACCCCCTAAACCTAAAAATTCTACTGGAAACCCCCATAACTAGAGATTAATGAGGTTCGAATAGAACCTGAGGGTTTCGAAGTCCTACAAAACTTTTGTAACTGCCGGATTTCACGGAACCCGATTTTTAGAATTTTTATCGAAAATCGAAATTTCCAACTTCAGAAAATTTGAAAATTGGAAAACGGAATGAAATTCAACAGTTTTCGAACATCTCTACCATAACCATACCCGAGTCTTCACATGGTCAAATTGCTTCAATCGCAGCTAAATACACTTACCAGCCCTCGTTCCCAGGGCTGCCTTCTGCTTGTCTCTTGGGCCTTTCAGTGCATGAAGCAAGCAGAAGGGTCGTGATTAGCTGAGATGCCATGTCTCAGTGGGAATGGGCTGCCAAGCATATTAAGCTGCGATTTAAAGCAATTGAGAATGTGAGGTTCTAGTTTATGGGGGTTTCCAATGGACACAAGAATTTTTGTTTGGGGGTTGACTACCCTTTAACTGGATTAGGTGTTGGATATAGAGAGGTTTCTTGACCTTCTTATCTGATTGAAATCCTCAGCTATTGGCATATAGTAAGGATTCTAGAGTTTATATAGAAAGATGTCTGTGTGTCTGTCAGTTTATTTATTATCTACAGTATCGATCTATCTTCTATCTGTCCCCATGTCTGTGAAGATGGCCACATGCTCCTCATCATCGGATCCAATGAACGTTGGTTCTCTCCTGTCACATTCTTATGACATTCCCTGGCTGGATAATCATTTATGATCCATGATCAATGTTATGCCTATGAAGGAGGTTGGTAAGTGATTTAACTTATTTTTTATCTATCTGTATAATGTATTGCACTTATCCCCTTGTTTGTATACTCTGTATTTTATAATGTACAGCGCTGCGTACCCAAGTGGCACTTAATAAATAAAATTATACATACATACATACTACAAACATACATACATACAAACATACAAACATCCATACATACATACATACATATTGTTTTACTTGCCACCACTGCCCCTGGTATTTTTGCCATGTTTCCTGTAGCTAAGCTGAATAGCACATGTAGTTCTACCCTAACACCTCCTTCTGCTCTAAGAAACAATTACCCGTAATGGATTGATAGCTTGCAGCTGGCGTGGTAATTCTGATAAAAGGGATTGCCCATGAACTTTTTGGAAACGATGAAGGATTGAGCATTTTTTGTATCTAATTAGTAACATATGTATCTAAAGGTTCTTTGTTCTTTTTTTAAAAAATCCTCTACAAATCTAAAGGCTCGTACACACATGATTGTGGGGCAGACCGCAGACCTGCGACGCACGATGGGTTGCGACGCCCATTTTGGTGAGGATTGTCTAGTGTATGGGCATCGTCAGCCTCATTGATGATCCACCCACTATAAATGTTCCATTTGACAAAGAACCCAATGCAGTTCGAAAACATGTACAGGGAGATTCAGTAAAATTCCTATCGTTAAAAATGGTGCTATTTTGCCCCAACCAATCAGATCTTATTTACCATTTGAAAGCTAACATCTGATTGGGGCAGAATTAGCACCATTTTAACAATAATAACTTTTAATGAATCTCCTTGGTAGTGTGGTATTTTAGCACGTTCAATAACATCACCATTACTTGGGTTGTACTAAAGGTTTGTACACACGTGCTACCACGGGTTCTGACCGGAGCACACAATGTGTACAAATGGACGTTTCGGTCAATAATTGGCCCGTGTACGGGCACTCTATCGGCCGAAACGGGTGCTGGTTCGGGGATCATTGCCCAATCTCCGGGAAGATCTCCGAACGAGCAGCCGTGATCGCACATGTGTACGAACCTTAAGTTCTGTTGTGAGGATCAATTTTCTCTTTGATCTGCATGACACTCCTGAACAGGGCAATCGCAGCAATAGGCGACTGCAGGATGTGCTGGATACCAAGTCCAATCTGTGAAGGCCCCACATACAACTTACCTTACTTAAAGGACTACTCATACTTGGCCGGTGGTGTTAATGTTATGGATGATTGGAGTAACATCTGTACTGGCATGGATCTGTGCTCCATGCGGCTAAACAAAGCTGTTCACTGCTGGTAGCGAAGCGAATGGGGTCCAGTTTTTTTATTTTTGATTAGGATTCCTGCAGCACTGGGGTACATGCCAGTTCCCCTGGATAGGTGCCCTGATGCCAATGTCACTTTCTGTACCCACTGTAAAGGTCAACCCTACTTCACCCAACCCTATCCACCTGACTGTAACCGAAGATCCCAAGCGCAGTTAATGAGTTTCCATTTCTGGACCGTCTGTAGGGAATGGACGTTCTCCTCTGGACCACAAATGATATTATTTGCACAATTCCAGCCAGTACAACGGATCACCTTGCCACAGTTGTGTTTGCACAGAAATATTGAGGGAAGCGCATATTTAACTACACAGTACAGACACTGGTGCTTGGGTGTGGTAGGAAACCGAACCATTTCCTTTAACCAATTCCACAGCTTCCAAACTAATGGGGAAAACGTGCAGCAGACATATCAGATTCCTGGGCTGGAGTTTGCTGGGAAATCTGGGACTGTTAGAGGAATAACTGATGGGGATCGGGATAGAGGAATAGAACCTGAGCTAGAGATGAAGGGGAAATATGCTCTAGAGATGCAATGACGTTTAATTCCTTTATCACCCTAAAGGTGTTAAACTCATTAGGGTTGTAGTGAAAGTTCAAAAAATCTGGAATAGAAAAATGTTATAAAAGAAAGCAATAAGGACAACTAAAGACAATTATGGCATTTTGACAGAAGATAATGTTTCAAGAGATCAGGGATTCCAGTGGGAATCCCCGAATAAACAATATAAATACCTCAAGCTTATATATAAAAAACCGGGAATGTCGGTAACAAGGAACTAACAAGGTAGAGTTCATCTCCACCCATGTTAACGTGTGAAAGGAACAGATGTCCGTGTAGGGACAGTAACACCCTGAGAAGTTCCATTTACTATAGGGTTGGAATGGGATATAGTCCAGGTAAGTTCTCATATCGCTATTTCATAACCATTACCACAATTATGTTTCACTAATAGGCTGAGGCCTCCATTAACCATCTGTACCTAATTCTCAAGCCACAATTAGACTTTATTATATACCCACACATTCCCCTCAACCCCTAAAGACATTCCATCTGGAAACCCTACCAACTGGAACATGGTGAAGCAAGTGTGGTCCCACACCCAACACAGCCATAGTGAACGCAACCATTGGAATGAACAGGATTAACATCCCTCCCGTTATTAAGTTTTGACAGGTTCCAGGAAAGAACCTTCAGATCTTCTCAGAACAATCACTAAATCCCAAGATGAGATTGGCAAACATAAAAAGCTGCTTGATGGACAACCTGGGAGGCCAATATCTTCAGGTCTTTATCACCTTGTAGTTACAATAATGGACTTGAGATTGGGATGGTTACGGTCCCTTCTTGAGTTATCTTTTTTTCTGTGTTTTCTCCCCTTCATTACAGCGTTTTAACAGGAAACAATTATCCCACACATCCTTTTAATTCAAAATGAATTCAAGCTGAAACACCTGCCTTCCATCCATCAGTAGACTGATTCAGATAAAAGCCCAAGGTCCACACAATGCAAACGGTGCAGACTCATGCTCTGTGATGGGCCGTGTTACTCACACACTAGACTTTAATTGTAGCTTTTCTCCGGCATTATCTTCTGTGTAGGTGGACACTAATTACACCTCATAGAGTAGCACTAGTCACGCTGTAATAATGGAGGCCCAATGCTGTGCTTATCAGCGGCTACAAGCCCTCTGTCAATATCATATAGACAATAGTGCTTTATTATTTTGTTCCTGTTTCATTTATTAGCAGTTGTGGTGTACTTGAAAACGATCTGTTGTCTTGTAATCATAAAGGTTTTCTAATGTTATCCCAGCAGATGCCACATTTTCAGAAGACGCCATAAATAATAAGGGACGTGCGTAGTTTTGTCCACAAACAAAACAACGCACGTCATCACGCTAACGCAAGGTCACGCGTTTCGAACTGCGATCACTTATGTTCTGCTATCTGAACAAATGCAATAGCAGCGCACACACTGTGTTTCACTGCCATCTTTTTTTTTCGCCAGCAAACGGATCACAAATCGCGATCGAAATGTCCCTAGTACGGCTTAGCCCTAAATTTTGTCCAGAATTTAGACATTTTTGCCGTTGAACTATTTCCCTTTTTCATGCAAAACCCCGGTTCCAACACTGGCGATTCCAAGCCAATACTTCTTATTCCGCAACCTACAGATGGAACAGAACCCGGAGTTTGTGCAAAATATACGTAATATTCCCCTTTACTTAATTCAATTGCACGTGCAGTGGAATCATGGGGATTTGGGTCCCTGAGATTTCCATTTTAGAAAAATTGCAGGCAAAACGCACTAGTGTGGCCTAGCCTAACTGTCTGTCTCAGGATCGATGGGAACTACCCCAACATTTCCTTCACATGGTCGGCTTGCTGCAATAAAGTTACAGGTCGGCCGTCAGTCCTAATGTTCTCCCTTACTTTCTATATCTTTCTATAGGGAGAATGCTCAGGACAGTGGGCAGCACGATCTTACAAACTAACAGACAAACCCTTAATATTGTTACTGTCATCTTTTAAAGGTATTTAGTGTGTGTACCCAGGTGAAGAGCCTTTAACGGCCCAGTCTTAGGGTTTGCTAAAAGCAATCGTCTGTAAAGTGGCAAGTGTGCACCAGTAATCAGACAGCCCACGCTCGGCCCTAATTACATTACCATGGTGAGCTCGTTTACAGGGGTGGGGAATGTGAATGTGGTTCACTAGTAAAGACAAAAGAAATTTATACTCAACGGGAAAGTCGCTCGCACAGAACAAGAAGCTTTTAGTCGAAGTCAGTGAACAAAACACATTAGCAGTTGCTTTTGTTTATTTTGCTCAATTTTCCATTAATTGCACATTTTATTATTTTTGGCTCTAGCCACAGATGAAACACGAATTAAGCTGCTCCCTAGTTTCTAGGGTACCTGCCCTTGGAAACCTAGTGACCAATCAGCTGGAATATTAAGCTTGCACAGAGATTAGAAACTAATGAACTTACAAGGAGCAGAGTGAGCTAGAATACACATGCGACAGAACCCATCAGAATCCGTATCAATATGAGTTAAACTTACCCCACTGATCTCCTAAGTTCCTTATACGAAAGGTCACTGAGTGACACACATCCTACCTTGTCTTCCTCTGCTTATAGGCGATATGGGCCAACAGGAATTTTCCATCTGGACTGACCCTCTACGATGCCAATGATGGTAGTTTGCCAGCATCGTGAAGGATCACTTAAGCACCATAAACCAGGGAAAATTCCAACATTGAATGGAAATTGCCCTGTATCCATAATGTGTATGACTGCTTTAGAATGAGAGATGGAGGCGTAAATAACTTATGGGGACGGATATCAGTGTAAATTCATTTGTTATGGTTCATTCAATCATTCTAAGGATAAATCCCACCCAAAAACAATTAAGTGTCCCATCACTTTAGATTAAAAGGTACAATAATCCAATCACAGACCGCGATAGTTCTGTCTGCTGAACTGATGGTAGACTGGGCCCCCTGATCATTGTATTGGGGGGATCTGTAGGACACTTCCTATGTCTAATTGATATTAAAAACGATCTATAAAAAAAAAGTCGTGAGTGGTTTCCATGTTAGCTCTTTAGTGAATGCTAGACCATCGGTTAGGCTGAAGTAGCATTAAACTTGTACCAGGCCTATGTAATAAAAGTTCTTATCGTTAAAAATGGTGCAATTTTACCCCAACCAATCAGATGTTATCTTTCAAATGGTACAATATCATCTGATTGGTTGGGGAAAAATGTTGCACCATTTTTAACAATAAGAACTTTTTTACATAGGCCTGGTAGTGTGTCTCTCAAGTCTGGCAAGTTTGATCTGCACAATGAGGCGACACTCACGTGATGTCACAGAATAAAGGAGAATTATACTTATTTCCCCCCAACTCCACTGCTGAACAGTTACCAAGGGTGAGGCCTAAACTGCTAGGTCCTGGGTTCTTCTTATGACTGCAGTGCTACTCTAGATGCTCTGATTCCTTCAATACCTTTGCAATTTGGCCAATAAGAAGACACACTCCTTGCAATATCGTTTCTAATTGGCCTCAATGCTGTTGGATTAGGAGGTGGAGAAGACTGGGGCAGCGAAGGAAACTTTATGTAGTAACGCTGCTATCTTAGATGAACCCAGGAATGAGAGTCCATTGGTTAGGATTCTTAGCCTTGGTTCTGTTCTGTGGTGGAGCAATGGGCGGTAAGTATATCTCCTTAAATATAAAACAGGGAGAGGTTTGGTTTACCTCTATCACTAAGTAGGGAAATACGTCTCAATGGGGTATTGCAAAATAGTGATACTGCTTCTTTACCACAGTCGCGCAAATACTGTTTCTCTATTGATATTTAAGTGACACCTCAGAATTTAGCAAGGCATCCAGTTCATGTCTGCGAAACTCTGCAAAACTAATAGCTGCTCTGCCATGGAGCAAATCCCCATAATGACAGAGGTGGCGCTATTTTGACCTATAGTCCTCTGAAGGAGGAAAGGGTCTATTAAAAGGCCAGAGGTTCATTGGGCTGACTAGGGATCTATACCCAGTGGGGTTGAGAAAATTCCTTTCCTCTGAATTGGCAGAAGAAGTATGAGAAAGGAATTGGAAGCCCCAGAGCTGCCTGACTAGGAATTCAGCCGACACCACTGGAATATTAGAAAATAATAATAAGCGAATAAACAAAACAGTAAAGTCTAGGTTCCCTCCAGTTATCTGTTGCATAAGGAACACGGCATGAGAACACGGTATCCCTGACAATGTTTCTGGGGCCCTTCATGTTTCCTACTACAACATGAAGAATTCCTATTAAAAATAGGGGGGCCAACGTCCCTTTCACAAGAGAAACCTTCACCCATTAGCACCAAATGTAAAGCAGAATAAACATGGCGGGAATATAATGTGAAATATCTCCAACTCAACAGAACAATACGGCAGTGGTCTTCTCTTTTAAAGGATTTTACAAGGTATGAAAGTTCAAGGCTCGACCCATCCCTAGTGACCCACCACCCGGTAGATCTAGAATATTCATGGCCAATCAGAATACTGGATCACGGTATCGCTTGGCCCAATCGTTTTTGCATATGAAAAGTAATTTTTCCATGGAAGGTTTAATCCTGTTCATTCAAACAGCTGCTCTGCGTTTACCAAGTGTGAGCAGCAAGTTAGGTTGTCAGCGGCTGATATTGGTAAGTTTGGCCTGGGGCCACATTCTCAGCAAACAGACTGTTTTCGTATCATATATCACCCACGTCCTCTACCCATTATTTAATACCTCTGCTGTATGGGGATTTCCATGCTGCACTGAGGAGATCATTTTAGTATCAAAGGTCTGTGAAGTTATTTACCTATCATTCTAATTCATTTTACCATTGTGACCTCTTATAATGTCAATTCAGACGCCATGATGGATTGGTTATAGGTCACTGCTTACTGATCTGCTGGGATTTCCTGACATCTGATGGGCTGGAATGATCATCTGTGGTTTTATAAGTTACAACCAATCACTGGGCTCATCTGACCAAAATATTGGGGAATATTGGCACGGTGTGTACCAGCTCTTATTATAGGGATAGTAAAAGCCATACCTAAGGCATAATAATCAACCCACTTTATTGGTCATTATTGATACCGCAGATTTATGTGACCGCAATTTTATTTTGCCGCTGTAATTACCACCTGGTATCTGTATATTACAGCTATTACATCTTTAGAGATACAGCCACAAAATACTACAATGGTATCAGCATTACGCGCTGGGCAGTATTACTACATTTATAACAACTGCAACTAGTTACCACAACTTTACAGCCATGCCCCTAACAGTCTATGTACAAAGTGAAATACTGCGGATTTGCATTACATGTCATTGTATTAAATGGAGGTTATTCCGTGATATTTCAGGTGTAAGTTTTAAATTAGCAACACAAATTGCTACTATAAGCTTGCAAACGTTAATATGTTTCAAAACAGGCTATGTGCATTTGCCATATGAAAGCTCACTTGTATTAGTGAGCCGTTCGCTGAGTAACACACAAATCTCATACTGTGGATAATGGGACTCACCGCTCCAGTAGATTGGTCTGGGTGCTATCCAGCCCCGAACCCCTCGCTAGGTTCCATGTCAGGCAAGTATACACTAGGGGTCATAGGCCTATGATTAAGGACCATCTGGTCCGAAACACGTAAGGCGTTTAGAACATTAGCCGTGCCAGTGGTATGTGTTTTATTATGTTTAAATAAAAGCGAACTTTTAACTTCTGTAGCGCAATTTGTTCGAATTATTGCAGAGCATTCCGAGACCCCTAGTGTATACTTACCTACGTTTTAAATGATACTAATTACAATAGGCTCGGTGGTCTTTAGCGAGTCGCAATGGGAGACCCCAACATTGTAAACATTTCCTTGGTAACAAACAATAAAATCCATTTAGCAATATCAAATTATTATTTCCTTTCATGTTTGTATCAAAATATCCATATCCTAGTTCTTACTTCCCCGTAACTGAGGCCCCCATTGCTGTCTCTTTCCTATCTATACCCCGCGTGTACCTACCACAGTCACATATACATTTCATTTCCATACTGCCATGACCTATTGCTGTCTCTTTCCTATCTATAACCTGCGTGTACCTACCACACGTCACATATACCGATATACTCTCGAGTAAGCCGACTCGAGTATAAGCCGAGGCACCCTTTTTGCCTCAAAAAATAGAAAAGATGATTGACCCGAGTATAAGCCGAGGGTATACAGTAACCCTAATACCTTTCCACTGTAGATGTTTGGAACTACAACTCCCACATGCTTGGTTGCTGGGAGTTGTAGTTTCAACCACCATAGTAGAAAGGTATTGGGGGTTACTGTATGGCATACTGTCCCCCACCCTAATACCTTTCCACTGTAGATGTTTGGAAACTACAACTCCCAGCATGCTTGGTTGCTGGGAGTTGTAGTTCCAACCACCTATAGTAAAAAGATAATGTGGGTGTCTGCATGGCATACTGTCCCTCCAGCCCTCCCCCCAGTACCCCCAGCCCTCCCCCCAGTACCCCCAGCCCTCCCCCCAGTCCCCCCCCAGCTCACTACCTGTACCTGGTCTTCAGTCTTCCTCTCTCTGCAACCAGAGGCAGCCGCGAGTCCGCCGCAGTTCCCATTACTGCTTCGCGCTGCGCGATGACCATCATCCCGCCCGCTGCGTGATAACGTCATCGCGCAACCGCGAGGAACTACTGGGAACTGCCGGCCGGACTCGCGGCTGCCTCTGGATTCAAGGTAAGTTTCTTTCTGACTCGAGTATAAGCCGAGTCAAGGTTTTTAGTTTAATTTTAAACCTAAAAACCTCGGCTTATACTCGAGTATATACGGTACATTTAATTCCCTTACAGCCATGACCTATTACTGTCTCTTTCCTATCTATAACCCTGCGTGTACCTACCACATCACGTATACATTCCATTTCCATACGGCCGTAACTATTGCTGTCTCTTTCCTATCTATACCCTGCGTGTACCTACCACAGTCACATGTACATTCCATTTCCATACTGCCATGACCTATTGCTGTCTCTTTTCTATCTATAACCCTGCGGTACTTACCACAGTCACGTATACATTCCTTTCCATACAGCCGTGACCTATTGCTGTCTCTTTCCTATCTTATAACCCTGCGTGTACCTACCACAGTCACGTATACATTCCATTTCCATACTCCATGACCTATTGCTGTCCTTTCCGGAAAGAGACAGCAATAGGTCATGGCAGTATGGAAATGGAATGTATACGTGACTGTGGTAGGTACACGCAGGGTTATAGATAGGAAAGAGACAGCAATAGGTCACGGCTGTATGGAAATGGAATGTATACGTGACTGTGGTAGGTACACGCAGGGTTATAGATAGGAAAGAGACAGTAATAGGTCATGGCTGTAAGGGAATTAAATGTACCGTATATACTCGAGTCGGCTTATACTCGAGTATATACGGTATATGTGACTGTGGTAGGTACACGCAGGGTTATAGATAGGAAAGAGACAGCAATAGGTCATGGCAGTATGGAAATGAAATGTATATGTGACTGTGGTAGGTACACGCGGGGTTATAGATAGGAAAGAGACAGCAATGGGGCCTCAGTCTACGGGGAAGTAAGAAACTAGGGATATGGATATTTTTGATACAAACATGAAAGGAAATAAATAATTTGATATTGCTAAATGGATTTTATTGTTCTGTTACCAAGGAAATGTTTACAATGTTGGGGTCTCCCATTGCGACTCGCTAAAGACCACCGAGCCTATTGTAATTAGTATCATTTAAAACGTAGGTAAGTATACACTAGGGGTCTCGGAATGCTCTGCAATAATTCGACACAACTTGCGCCTACAGAAGTTAAAAGTTCGCTTTTATTTAAACATAATAAAACACATACCACTGGCACCGGCTAATGTTCTAAACGCCTTACGTGTTTCGGACCAGCATGGTCCTTAATCATAGGCCTATGACCCCTAGTGTATACTTGCCTGACATGGAACCTAAGCGAGGGGTTCGGGGCTGGATAGCACCCAGACCAATCTACTGGAGCGGTGAGTCCCATTATCCACATGTATGAGATTTGTGTGTTACTCAGCGAACGGCTCACTAATACAAGTGAGCTTTCATATGGCAAATGCACATAGCCTGTTTTGAAACATATTAACGTTTGCAAGCTTATAGTAGCAATTTGTGTCTGCTAATTTAAAACTTACACCTGAAATATCACCCGGAATAACCTCCATTTAATACAATGACATGTAATGCAAATCCGCAGTATTTCACTTTGTACATATGACTGTTAGGGGCATGGCTGTAAAGTTGTGGTAACTAGTTGCAGTTGTTTATAAATGTAGTAATACTGCCCACAGCGCGTAATGCTGATACCATTGTAGTATTTTGTGGCTGTATCTCTAAAGATGTAATAGCTGTAATATACAGATACCAGGTGGTAATTTACAGCGGCAAAATAAAATTGCGGTCACTATAAATCTGCGGTATCAATAATGACCAATAAAGTGGGTTGATTATTATGCCCTTAGGTATGGCTTGTTACTATCCCTATAATAAGAGCTGGTACACACCGTGCCAATACTTTCCCCAATATTTTGGTCAGATGAGCCCAGTGATTGGTTGTAACTTATAAAACCACAGATGATCATTCCAGCCAATCAGATGTCAGGAAATCCCAGCAGATCAGTAAAGCAGTGACCTATATACCAATCCATCATGGCGTCTGTAATTGACATTATAAGAGGTCACAATGGTAAAATGAATTAGAATGATAGGTAAATAACTTCCACAGACCTTTGATACTAAAATGATCTCCTCAGTGCAGCATGGAAATCCACATACAGCAGAGGGTATTAAATAATGGGTAGAGGACGTGTGTGATATATGATACGATAACAGTCTGTTTGCTGAGAATGTGGCCCCAGGCCAAACGTTACCAAATATCAGCCGCTGACAACCTAACTTGCTGCTCACACTTGGTAAACGCAGAGCAGCTGTTTGAATGAACAGGATTAAACCTTCCATGGAAAAATTACTTTTCATATGCAAAAACGATTGGGCCAAGCGATACCGTGATCCAGTATTCTGATTGGCCCATGAATATTCTAGATCTACCGGGTGGTGGGTCACTAGGGATGGGTCGACAGCCTTGAACTTTCATACCTTGTAAAATCCTTTAAAAGAAGAAGACCACTGCCGTATTGTCTGTTGAGTTGGAGATATTTCACATTATATTCCCGCCATGTTTATTCTGCTTTACATTTGGTGCTAATGGGTGAAGGTTTCTCTTGTGAAAGGGACGTTGGCCCCCATTTATTTTTAATAGGAATTCTTCATGTTGTAGTAGTACAACATGAAGGGCCCCAGAAACATTGTCAGGGATACCGTGTTCTCATGCCGTGTTCCTTATGCAACAGATAACTGGAGGGAACCTAGACTTTACTGTTTGTGTTATTTCTGCTTATTATTATTTTCTAATTATCCAGTGGTGTCCTGGCTGAATTCCTAGTCAGGCAGCTCTTGGGGCTTCCAATTCCTTTCTCATACTTCTTCTGCCAATTCAGAGGAAAGGAATTTTCTCACACCCCACTGGGTATAGATCCCTAGTCAGCCCAATGCAACCTCTGGCCTTTTAATAGACCCTTTCCTCCTTTCAGAGACTATAGGTCAAAATAGCGCCACCTCTGTCTATTATGGGGATTTGCTCCATGGCAGAGCAGCTATTAGTTTTGCAGAGTTTCGCAGACATGAACTGGATGCCTTGCTAAATTCTGGAGGTGTCACTTTAAATATCAATAGAGAAACAGTATTTTGCGACTGTGGTAAAGAAGCAGTATCACTATTTTGCAATACCCCCTATGAGACGTATTTCCCTACTTAGTGATAGAGGTAAACCAAACCTCTCCCTGTTTTATATTTAAGGAGAATTATACTTACCGCCCATTGCTCCACCACAGAACAGAACCAAGGCTAAGAATCCTAACCAATGGACTCTCATTCCTGGGTTCATCTAAGATAAGCAGCGTTACTACATAAAGTTTCCTTCGCTGCCCCAGTCTTCTCCACCTCCCTCAATCCAACAGCATTGAGGCCAATTAGAAAACGATATCTGCAAGGAGTGTGTCTTCTTATTGGCCAAATTGCAAAGGTATTGAAGGAATCAGAGCATCTAGAGTAGCACTGCAGTCATAAGAAGAACCCAGGACCTAGCAGTTTAGGCCTCACCCTTGGTACTGTTCAGCAGTGGAGTTGGGGGGAAATAAGTATAATTCTCCTTTATTCTGTGACATCACGTGAGTGTCGCCTCATTGTGCAGATCAAACTTGCCAGACTTGAGAAGACACTACCAGGCCTATGTAATAAAAGTTCTTATTGTTAAAAATGGTGCAACATTTTTCCCCAACCAATCAGATGATATGTACCATTTGAAAGATAACATCTGATTGGTTGGGGTAAAATTAGCACCATTTTTAACGATAAGAACTTTTATTACATAGGCCTGGTACAAGTTTAATGCTACTTCAGCCTAACAGATGGTCTAGCATTCACTAAAGAGCTAACATGGAAACCACTCAGACTTTTTTTTTATAGATCGTTTTTAATATCAATTAGACATAGGAAGTGTCTCTACAGATCCCCCCAATACAATGATCAGGGGGCCCAGTCTACCATCAGTTCAGCAGACAGAACTATCCGCTGTCTGTGATTGGATTATTGTACCTTTTAATCTAAAGTGATGGGACACTTAATTGTTTTTGGGTGGGATTTATCCTTAGAATGATTGAATGAACCATAACAAATGAATTTACACTGATATCCGTCCCCATAAGTTATTTACTGCCTCCATCTCTCATTCTAAAGCAGTCCATACACATTATGGATACAGGGCAATTTCCATTCAATTCCGTTGGAATTTTCCCTGGTTTATGGTGCTTAAGTGATCCTTCACGATGCTGGCAAACTACCATCATTGGCATCGTAGAGGGTCAGTCCAGATGGAAAATTCCTGTTGGCCCATATCGCCTATAAGCAGAGGAAGACAAGGTAGGATGTGTGTCACTCAGTGACCTTTCGTATAAGGAACTTAGGAGATCAGTGGGGTAAGTTTAAACTCATATTGCATACGGATTCTGATGGGTTCTGTCGCATGTGTATTCTAGCTTCACTCTGCTCTCTTGTAAGTTCATTAGTTTCTAATCTCTGTGCAAGCTTAATATTCCAGCTGATTGGTCACTAGGTTTCCAAGGGCAGGTACCCTAGAAACTAGGGAGCAGCTTAATTCGTGTTTTCCATCTGTGGCTAGAGCCAAAAATAATAAAATGTGCAATTAATGGAAAATTGAGCAAAATAAACAAAAGCAACTGCTAATGTGTTTTGTTCACTGACTTCGACTAAAAGCTTCTTTGTTCTGTGCGAGCGACTTTCCCGTTGAGTATAAATTTTCTTTTGTCTTTACTAGTGAACCACATTCACATTCCCCACCCCTGTAAACGAGCTCACACTGGTAATGTAATTAGGGCCGAGCGTGGGCTGTCTGATTACTGGTGCACACTTGCCACTTTACAGACGATTGCTTTTAGCAAACCCTAAGACTGGGCCGTTAAAGGCTCTTCACCTGGGTACACACACTAAATACCTTTAAAAGATGACAGTAACAATATTAAGGGTTCTGTCTGTTAGTTTGTAAGATCGTGCTGCCCACTGTCCTGAGCATTCTCCCTATAGAAAGTATATAGAAAGTATAGGGAGAACATTCAGGACTGACGGCCGACTCTGTATACTTTATTGCAGCAAGCCGACCATGTCTGAAGGAAATGTTGGGGTAGTTCCCATCGATCCTGAGACAGACAGTTAGGCTAGGCCACACTAGTGCGTTTTGCCTGCAATTTTTCTAAAATGGAAATCTCAGGGACACCCAAATCCCCATGATTTCCACTGCACGTGCAATTGGAATTAATGTAAAGGGGAATATTACGTATATTTTGCACAAACCTTCCGGGTTCTGTTCCATCTGTAGGTTTGCGGAATAAGAAGTATTGGCTTGGAATCTCGCCAGTTGGTGGAACCGGGGTTTTGCATGAAAAAAGGGAAAATAGTTCAACGGCAAAAATGTCTAAATTCTGGACAAAATTTTAGGGCTAAGCCGTACTAGCGGACATTTCGATCGCGATTTGTGATCCGTTTGCTGGCGAAAAAAAAGATGTCAGTGAAACACAGTGTGTGCGCTGCTATTTGCATTTGTTCAGATAGCAGAACATAAGTGAATCGCAGTTCGAAACGCGTGACCTTGCGTTAGCGTGATGACGTGCGTTGTTTTGTTTGTGGACAAAACTACCGCACGTCCCTTATTATTTATGGCGTCTTCTGAAAATTGTGCCATCTGCTGGGATAACATTAGAAAACCTTTATGATTTACAAGACAACAGATCTGTTTTCAAGTACACCACAACTGCTAATAAATGAAACAGGAACAAAATAATAAAGCACTATTGGTCTATATGATATTGACAGAGGGCTTGTAGCCGCTGAATAGCACATGCATTGGGCCTCCATTATTACAGCGTGACTAGTGCTACTCTATGAGGTGTAATTAGTGTCCACCTACACAGAAGATAATGCCGGAGAAAAGCTACAATTAAAGTCTAGTGTGTGAGTAACACGGCCCATCACAGAGCATGAGTCTGCACCGTTTGCATTGTGTTGGACCTTGGGCTTTTATCTGAATCAGTCTACTGATGGATGGGAAGGCAGCTGTGTTTCAGCTTGAATTCATTTTGAATTAAAAGGGATGTGTGGGATAATTGTTTCCTGTAAAACGCTGTAATGAAGGGGAGAAAACACAGAAATAAAAGATAACTCAAGAATGGGACCGTAACCATCCCAATCTCAAGTCCATTATTGTAACTACAAGGTGATAAAGACCTGAAGATATTGGCCTCCCAGGTTGTCCATCAAGCAGCTTTTTATCGTTTGCCAATCTCATTCTTTGGGATTTAGTGATTGTTCTGAGAAGATCTGAAGGTTCTTTCCTTGGAACCCTGTCAAACCTTAATAACGGGAGGGATGTTAATCCTGTTCATTCCAATGGTTGCGTTCACTATGGCTGTGTTGTGGTGTGGGACCACACTTTGCTTCCACCATGTTCCAGTTGGTAGGGTTTCCAGATGGAATTGTCTTTTAGGGGTTGAGGGGAATGTGTGGTTATATAATAAAGTCTAATTGTGGCTTGAGAATTAGGTACAGATGGTTAATGGAGGCCTCAGCCTATTAGTGAAACATAATTGTGGTAATGGTTATGAAATAGCGATATGAGAACTTACCTGGACTATATCCCATTCCAACCTTATAGTAAATGGAACTTCTCAGGGTGTTACTGTCCCTACACGGACATCTGTTCCTTTCACACGTTAACAATGGGTGGAGATGAACTCTACCTTGTTAGTTCCTTGTTACCGACATTCCCGGTTCTTTTATATATAAGCTTGAGGTATTTATATTGTTTATTCGGGGATTCCCCACTGGAATCCCTGATCTCTTGAAACATTATCTTCTGTCAAAATGCCATAATTGTCTTTAGTTGTCCTTTATTGCTTTCTTTATTATAACATTTTTCTATTCCAGATTTTGTTGAACTTTCACTACAACCCTAATGAGTTTAACACCTTTAGGGTGATAAAGGAATTAAACGTCATTGCATTTCTCTAGAGCATATTTTCCCCTTCATCTCTAGCTCAGGTTCTATTCCTCTATCCCGATTCCCCATCAGTTATTCCTCTAACAGTCCCAGATTTCCCAGCAAACTCCAGCCCAGGAATCTGATATGTCTGCTGCACGTTTTCCCCATTAGTTTGGAAGCTGTGGAATTTGGTTAAAGGAAATGGTTCGGTTTCCTACCACACCCAAGCACCAGTGTCTGTACTGTGTAGTTAAATATGCCGCTTCCCTCAAATATTTCTTGTGCAAACACAACTGTGGCAAGGTGATCCGTTGTACTGGCTGGAATTGTGCAAATAATATCATTTGTGGTCCAGAGGAGAACGTCCATTCCCCTACAGACGGTCCAGAAATGGAAACTCATTAACTGCGCTTGGGATCTTCGGTTACAGTCAGGTGCCATAGGGTTGGGTGAAGTAGGGTTGACCTTTAACAGTTGGTACAGAAAGTGACATTGGCATTCAGGGCACCTATCCAGGGGAACTGGCATGTACCCCAGTGCTGCAGGAATCCTAATCAAAAATATAATAAAAACCTGGACCCCATTCGCCTTCGCTACCAGCAGTGAACAGCTTTGTTTAGCCGCATGGAGCACAGATCCATGCCAGTACAGATGTTACTCCAATCATCCATAACATTAACACCACCGGCCAAGTATTGAGTAGTCCTTTAAGTAAGGTAAGTTGTATGTGGGGCCTTCACAGATTGGACTTGGTTATCCAGCACATCCTGCAGTCGCCTATTGCTGCGATCTTGCCCTGTTCATGGAAGTGTCATGCAGATCAAAAGAAGACAATTGATCCTCACAACAGAACTTAAGGTTCGTACACATGTGCGATCACGGCTGCTCGTTCGGAGATCTTCCCGGCAGATTGGGCAATGATCCCCGAACCAGCACCCGTTTCGGCCGATAGAGTGCCCGTACACGGGCCAATTATTGACCGAAACGTCCATTTGTACACATTGTGTGCCTCCGGTCAGAACCCGTGGTAGCACGTGTGTACAAACCTTTAGTACAACCCAAGTAATGGTGATGTTTATTGAACGTGCTAAAATCACCACACTACCAAGGAGATTCATTAAAAGTTATTATTGTTAAAAATGGTGCTAATTCTGCCCCAATCAGATGTTAGCTTTCAAATGGTAAATAAGATCTGATTGGTTGGGGCAAAATTAGCACCATTTTTAACGATAGGAACTTTTACTGAATCTCCCTGTACATGTTTTCGAACTGCATTGGGTTCTTTGTCAAATGGAACATTTATAGTGGGTGGATCATCAATGAGGCTGACGAGTGCCCATACACTAGACAATCCTCACCCAAAATGGGCGTTCGCAACCCATCGTGCGTCGCAGGTCTGCGGTCTGCCCCACAATCATGTGTGTACGAGCCTTTAGATTTGTAGAGGATTTTTTAAAAAAAAGAACAAAGAACCTTTAGATACATATGTTACTAATTAGATACAAAAAAATGCTCAATCCTTCAATCTGTTTCCAAACAGTTCATGGGCAATCCCTTTTATCAGATATTACCACGCCAGCTGCAAGCTATCAATCCATTACGGGTAACTTGTTTCTTAGAGCAGAAGGAGGTGTTAGGGTAGAACTACATGTGCTATTCCAGCTTAGCTACAGGCAAACATGCCACATAACCATGGGCAGGGGGGGGGGGGGGGGGGGGGGGGGGGGGGGGGGGGGGGGGGGGGGGGGGGGGGGGGGGGGGGGGGGGGGGGGGGGGGGGGGGGGGGGGGGGGGGGGGGGGGGGGGGGGGGGGGGGGGTGGGGCAAGTAAAACAATATGTATGTATGTATGTATGTATGTTTGTATGTTTGTAGTTATTATTATTTATAATTTTATTTATTAAGTGCCACTTGGGTACGCAGCGCTGTACATTATAAAATACAGAGTATACAAACAAGGGGATAAGTGCAATACATTATACAGATAGATAAAAAATAAGTTAAATCACTTACCAACCTCCTTCATAGGCATAACATTGATCATGGATCATAAATGATTATCCAGCCAGGGAATGTCATAAGAATGTTGACAGGAGAGAACCAACGTTCATTGGATCCGATGATGAGGAGCATGTGGCCATCTTCACAGACATGGGGACAGATAGAAGATAGATCGATACTGTAGATAATTAAATAAACTGACAGACACACAGACATCTTTCTATATAAACCTTCTAGAATCCTTACTATATGCCAATAGCTGGAGATTTCATCAGATAAGAAGGTCAAGAAACCTCTCTATAATCCAACACCTAATCCAGTTAAAGGGTATGTCAACCCCCTAAACAAAAATTCTTGTGTCCATTGGAAACCCCCCATAAACTAGACCTCACATTCTCAAATTGCTTTAAATCGGCAGCTTAATATGCTTGGCAGCCCTCATTCCCACTGAGACATGGCATCTCAGCTAATCACGACCCCTTCTGCTTGCTTCCATGCACTGAAAAGGCCCAAGAGACAAGCAGAAGGCAGCCCTGGGAACGAGGGCTGGTAAGTGTATTTAGCTGCCGATTGAAGCAATTTGACCATGTGAAGACTCGGGTCTAGGTTATGGGTAGAGATGTTCGAAACTGTTGAATTTCATTCCGTTTTCCAATTTTCTAAATTTTCTGAAAGTTGGAAATTTCGATTTTCGATAAAAATTCTAAAAATCTGGGTTCCGTGAAATCCGGCAGTTACAAAAGTTTTGTAGGGACTTCGAAACCCTCAGGTTCTATTCGAACCCTCATTACATCTCTAGTTATGGGGGTTTCCAGTAGAATTTTTAGGTTTAGGGGGTGAACATACCCTTTAATCTGTCTCCCCGATGTAGGATAATCCAATAAATGATAGAAAGCTAAAGGTCTATTTTTCAATGTTTGTATATGTAGGATCCATGGAATAACAATAGAGAATGGTATTCTATCTCCAGCTATGGAAATAGTGTTTCATATTGAATCTTAGCCATTGACTGTAAGTACAATTAATAAGATCTGTGATGAATGGACCGTTAATGGGGAGATTGCCAAGAGGAATGTTACGGTTACAGTCATAGATTACCGGGAATTCATTTAAAGGTTTGTTTACTATATATATAGGATTCACTGACTTGATCATGGTGGAAGAAAAACAGGAGAGTGTCAGGAAAACCCTGTGTTGGCTCTGCACAAGTTTATTCAAACAATGAAGAGATGAGGTAAGTGGGGAAAGTCAAATAGAAATAGTCTGGGGACTGTGGGCATTCGACCCCTGGGGAAATGTTTCCTAGTAGGCCCCATCTAACCTCTTCTCTTCAGCCCCCAGCATAAGGGTCAAGTGCCAATCACAGACATGTCTGTGTTCAAATTGGCTGAACGGATATTGATGGGGAATGGCTTGTTTTAAAGATATAATAATGACCAATAACATATAAAATTTTAGTTTTGGGGGTGGACTTGCCCTTTAACTTCAAGTAGTGGCAACCAATATGGTCAGGAAGTGTCACCCACCTTCCCCATAAGGAATGTGCGAGGTCAGTCGGGTAAGTAACCTCTCCTGTTAATGAATATTGCAGAAATAAATATACTTATAACCTTCTTATTATAGTCATTAAAAAGGGTTTTGTCTCCCTGACTTTTCCATTGAAATTTTAAAGGGCATGTCCAACCTTAAAACAAAAATCTGGTGACTTGTCCGTTATCTGCCTGCAACCACAACTGCTATTTTACCAGTTTATTACATGCATTTTTAACCAGGTATTTAATTATAAGTTCTCTTCCGTTCTGGCAAAGGTATCCGCCTCCTCCCTCTGTTTAGGGAGCTTTTTATAAGCTTGAGCATGTGCAGAGGAGACAGCAGGGGAAATGACAATCAATATTTGGCTGTGATGTCAGTAGTCACTGCCTTGATTGACTGCATAAAGGGAGGAGCGAGCTTACTTTGTCAAAATAGAGGCAATAATTATACTTGGATATCTAGTTAATAATACATCTAATTATGTGCTGAATATGCAGTATGGGTTGGAATTGTGGACAGGTCACTGATGTGTGAGCAGGTTTTTGTATAGAATGTGCCAGTGCATTATCCCTAATTTAATAAACATAGCACATGTATCTGTATACAGACTGGATCATGGTCAACTGAATAAGAAAAGCTTATTCTGGGGTGTAGCTACCAGCATAGCAGGATCTATGGGGGCAGGGGTGCCCCTACCATGAAGCAAACTGAAACATTTGCTCAGGGCGCGCCCCTGCGGAACACTTAAAAAGGCGGCAGTTAAAAAAAATCCTTCCTGCAGTACAGCATTTCAGCACCAGTCCACCGGTCAGTGTTAAGTCAGCCCTCCAGTCAGTGTAGTCAGCCCTCCAGTCCACCATTCATTGTAAGTCAGCCCACTATAACCACCTCCACAAGCTATGCCTATGTTCCATGATGAAGCCATGTCCCCTGTCTGCCGATAGGGGGCAATTAAAAGTTGTTTCAGGTGTCAAAAACTCTAGGAACACCCCTGTATGGGGGAACCCCAACTTTATACCTACACTTCCATTGAGACAAGGCACCACCCCAGCAGCCACTGTAAAGATTCTTTCCTATGCCACTAATAAGTACTGGATGTGTTTATGGTTTTAGCCTAATTTGCTAAATGCTGCAAGAATAAGAGAATTCTCTTATTACTTTCTTGGGTAAAACAGATGGAAACCATTACTGGATGTTAGAATTGTGGCATGACCAGGTCAGGGATTGGGTGGGTGGGGGGGGGGGGACTGAGACTACTGGAGACACTAAGATGACCGAACAAAGAGAGAAAACCGTGAATCTAAAGTGCCATATGAATAATGGTAGTCATCTCACTGATAATGGATCTCTCCCCAGGAACCTGACCAAGGGACCTTCCATTGGGGTTTGATTGATCCAAGGCATGGATTCCATTCAAACACTTCTCAGTAGAGAATCCAAGAGATGGACAAACCCTGGTCAGTAACTTCCACCTGCTGTGTGAACACAAGTGAACAAATATCACAGTGATGAACCTTCCACCAACATATCTATAATGAGGAGATTACTAATTCAAGGCTTTTCGGTTAAATTCCCACCTGTTATGGAAACCACTTTCCCAATGCTGTTTAAGATCTTCATTACCCAGTTGTTGGTGGGCAGTGCACAGTGGGTAAATGAATCATCCAGTGCCCCATTCAAATAGAAACCAATGTTAAATGTGGGTTATAGTACTATTTATGGTTAACTATGTTTGCAATACTGCACCGTTACATTCTGGGTATTGTTGCCCCCTACTGGCAGAACAGCCCATTGAATCAGGCATGTCTGAATATCTATCTGTAGAGCTGGCTGGGAGCAGGTGGTGTTTAGTCACTCACAGAACTAGATTAAGATTTAATTCCAATTTGAATGCCAGTAAATTGCCTAGGAATGGGATTTAAAAGCCAATGACCCACAGGTGCCCAGCAAGGAACATTTAAACCAATAAAAAATGGATTTTCCTCTTTGATCTAAAGAAGGGATTTTAATAAACCTTCCTTCTAACCCAGATTAATGTGTGTGGGTTTAATTATTGCTTTACAGTGAACTGTTAACTGGACCTACAGCAAGGTAAGGTCAATATCAGATTTTCTATATAAATCGTTGACATGCCCACAGAGTTTGGTCTCTAAGCCTGGATGTACAATAATAATTCCATTTCAAACTAACTGTGACGTTTTAACCGTTTTCCCCTTGACAAATGGGTAACAACTAATTTATTCCGAGATCACAGTGAGGCTGTGTGTTGTACACACAATTGTGCATGCATATCGTGCGTGTTGGGGTTTGCTCGTGCTGCGATCCCTGTCATTTTCATGGATCGGTGCACATGGGAATCGCACCAAAAATGATGATCGCATGTGCTCTGATCGCTTTCTATCATGAGATTGGATTGCAATCTCGTTCGGTTATATCTGATGGGTTGCTGCAGATTAACAGGGTTATTCAATAAAAGTTCTTATCGTTTAAAATGGTGCTAGTCAGATGTTAGCTTTCAAATGTTAAATAAGTTTTGATTGGTTGGGGCAAAATTAGCACCATTTTAAATGATAAAACTTTAATTGAATCTCCTTGTAAGTTTGTTAAATAAACCCCAGACATTATATCTTTATATTGTTATTCTTTAGAAGAAAAATAAAATCATGAGATACATTCACACAACACAAAACGCGTCGGAAAAAACACAATAAAATGCATTGCAATTTAAAGCTTTTTTTTGCTGTGCAGTTTTACATGTCTATGGTACGCCATAAAAATGCATAAAACCTGGGCACATGATTTTTCCATGTGCCAGGGCCCCCCAAAAACGCCGTTTGTAAAAAACACACATTTTCAGGAGGTATTGTCACTTTAAATTGCAGAGGAAGCCTTGGTTTTCACTGCAGAATGCAGCTACGACTCCTCCCCCTCCCTTTTGACTGGCACTTCATTTGATCGAAATCAATGGTTGTCAGCCCTGCAGATCAAAAATCAATGTTGGGCATCTTTACCAGTCACTGTGGGCATCTAATGCCAGTCACTATGGGCATCCGATCTAATACCAGTCAATGTGGGCATTTAATTCCAGTCACTGTGGGCATCATTTACCAGTCATTGTGAGCATTATTTACCAGTCATGTGTATAAAGCCCCTTCCATTTCTGGAAAAGCTACACCCCACTTCCAAACAAAGCATCCCCCACTTTCAATTATAAAGCCACACACCTTCCGGCGGCACGGCGAGGGGGGGCAACATTTGAAATTTTTATTTTCAGGTGCCAAAATGTCTAGAGACGGCCCTGCAGAAAACCACTGTGGATGAAGCACGGATAGGGGCCCCATCAAAGTTTTGCTGGGGGGCCCAGTGATTCCTAGTTACCCCATAGGATAAAACAGCTGATTGCAGGCTCTGCATAACTTGCCTGCGCTGGGTAGAGGTGGTCCTGCTAGTGCCTGCACTAATTTTGTTATCCAATGTTACAAAGAATAAAGAGCGGGTAGGGGCCATAAGATGATAAGAAGTAGAGATACCTCGTGAGAAGATTTGTTTTGATTTCATTGATTCAGATTCCAGAGTAATGCAAGTGGTGAAACGTATTAACTGAGTCAATATGGATGACCAGATGGAAAGGGTGATTGGTCCCTGCCTATTTCTAAACATCTGGTACCATGATGTCAGCTACTACTGAGGATTAGTAACCTTTGTGGGGTTAACATTCCTGGTACAATGGTGAAGGAATAGAACCATTTGGATAGCTGGAGGCTTAAAAAGGAGACAAGGAAAGAATGAATGGATGAATGAAATATACAATTATAGCAGAGAACAGTTATGTAACTAGGAATCACTGGGCCCCCCAGCAAAACAATAATAGGGCCCTTATCTGTGCTTCATCCCCAGTGGTTTTCTGGGAGATTGCTATATCTGTCAGGAAACATAAGCAGATTGGGCCCCCCTACAGTCACCCCGCCCCTGCTCCCCTGGTATTTATGCCACTGGCATTACCCAAGTAATAGCTAACTGGCGCTGATTCATTTATTTTACCCCTTTTAGGATCTTCTTGGACTATTCGTTATCTCCCTGCAACCCCAACTGCCAATTTTTACCAGTTTATTACATGTATTTGTAACCAGATATTTAATTATCTATTCCTTTCCTTTCTGGCAAAGGTATCTGCTTCATCCCCCTGCTCAATGAGCTTTTTTATAAATTTGAGCATGAGCAGATAAAACAGCAGCCAATCACTGGTTGTGAAGTCAGTAATCACAGCCATGATTGACTGCATGGAGGGAGCGGCCAGCTAACCCTGCAAGAATGGGCACAATAATTATCCCTAAAGGAATAGTTCACTCAAAAAGTTTGATTAAAGCCCGGGAGGTTAAGGAGCTATGCCTTACCTCCCGTTCTTCAATCAATTGAGCAGGAGCAAGGGACGAAGGTAAGTAATAGCTCCTTAACCCCTCGAGCTTCAATCAATAAAATAAAGGAATAGCTCACTTTTCCAGTGAACTATTCCTTTAAATATCTGGTTAGTAATGCAGCAATAAAGTGCAAAATGTATCAGTTGGAGTTGAGGGCAGGTGACTGACAATTGACCAGTTTTTTTGTTTTCAGGATTGACATGCCCTTTAAACTAGTGTATAACTAGTCTGGTAAAGTAATGATGATCACAGGCACGTTATCCACATGTGCAATCCTTCTGTGTTAGACCAGCACAATCCATTCACTAGAGACACTTTATTAAGTAGTTTGAGTTTCTGGGCAGATCTCTGTATTCCAGACCCAGTAAACAGATTTTTTTTATCCCATGGAAAAACATTGTATTGGTGAAGTTGCTATAAACACTGGAATGACAATTATATTTGTCTGAACGAAGGGAATAAAACATCCCAGCACACTAGACATGGTTAGTAACTATTTATAGCCATAATTATCCTTAAAAGTGTTTTTAATAGACAACAATTAAAATATGTGGAGTTGTGTTATTCTATTCTGCACGCAGTCTTGTTTATTTCAGGATTTTCAACACTTTTTAACAAATGCTGTCCAGTATCCGAGGATGGGAGAAGAGTCATTGACTCTGACTAGGGGAGGAGCCAGAGAGAAATCAGTTAGGGCTAGGCCACACTAGCGCATTTTTCACGTGATTACGATTGTGTTTTGCAATCCGTTAGCTTGTAATTAACACGTGTCAGTGCAAGACAATGTGGGTGGCTGCATTGTATTCACTGACCTGCGATCTGTTTTCGGAGAGCATGCGAGCACCATTTTTTGGGGAATTGCATACACACCAATAGCGTAATATTATAGAATTCACGGGTGTTGCTGTGTATTGTAGTGTTGCCTCAGCCTTATTGCACAAGTAAAGTGTCCCTGCTACCATGGTGATGGCTTATGATAACCCACCGTGCTAAGAATTGAAGTTCAGTTAGTTTTTTTATATAAATTGCTGTTTTACTTACCACCATATTTCTAATGTTAAAAGTGCAAACACTTAGATAGAGCCATTAGGCCAACCTGCAGGCATCACATTTTCCAAGCTAGAACTCGTCAATGCAATATACGGATCTTGGATTACCAGGAAGCTATAAACTAATAAAGTTGCTTTCTATTGGTTCACATGACGGACCATGATGGTTGTAATTAGATAGCATGAGAGAAATTGAATATCCTGCCCACTATCCAATGGCATTATCGATAATATGGCAGTAAGGTGGCCATACGTTACAAAAGGTTTACTGCAAACGTAATTGCGATTGTAGCACCAGACGATCCTTTGATAGACAGATGTACAATGTTAATTGTATGTAGATGTACCATACACATTGTTAGGCATTCAATTAGTATGGTGATTAATGTCGAATGTCGTCTATTGAGAGGTTACGTTACATTAAGATTTAATCGGAACTTCAGAAAATACGACAATCATTTTACCAATTGACTTTCCCAATCTTAGTAAGATTGCTATTACCATCACATATTGCGTTAACCGATTGAGAAAACGTACAATTTTTGGGCCAATCAATGGAAATATCTACTCACATGCAGTGGCATAACTATCGCCACCTGAACTGTAGCAGGGCTCACCACAAACCCAGCTTGATCGCGAATATGATGGAAACATACGTGTGATCAGCTGTTTACAAATGGCTGGTCGCGGAAGAGTTTGTAATCGTGGAGGGGGGATGGGGGGTGGGTCAGGCCTGGCCTTCAATCTCGAGGGGGAATTGAAGTTTCTCCCCTGCTCACATGATGGATTGACTGTAATATCAGACCAGCGTACACCATAGAGGGATGGACATGAGAACAGCAACAATAATCAGCCAATTCTATCAGATCCGCCGTCAGTGTCACAGCTCTGACCCTAATGATAATGTAGCACAAATGTGGATTTCTCAGTAAAACTGAACGTTAGGCTGGGTACACACAATATCGGTCATGGCAAATGTCTCCTATGGACCAAACGATTGGTGATGATTTACTGTCAGACTGCCCATTCATCCAATTCAGGTGAACGGGCGACCAGCATTGTTCACCGCCGCTGCCAAAATCACCAGTGATTTTTCGGCCCGATTGATCGATACACGGAAATATTGGCCAGTGAACCCGAAAAATTATATGATCCACATAGAATACATGGATTTCAGTCATGAATCTCCTCCTGGGCTTGTTCGGTGGTAACCCATTTAGGAATCCTTGGCATGCCAGTGTTTGTGAAGGGGAGGCAGGGAGATGAGGTTGGAGCTGGTACAGGCTGCTTCTTTCAGCTCCCTCTTAAATATACTTTTACTGCCCTTGTTGGGGAGCTGTAGTTGCCAATAAGGGTGGGTTTGTGTGACAATATTGGTGCATTTATGTTTGATACTGGGGCCTCTGGGAGACTCAGAGTCTGGGCAGAGGAGCTGGAAATGTCCCAGAACCAGTACAAACAATGTTACAGAGCAAATGTTCCAGATTAAAGTTAAATATAGCATCTACTCATTGAATAATCCAATGGAAGGATTGTCCAGAAAAGAGAATCAGTTGATTACAGTAATGTGGCTTAAACTCGGAGCACTGGAAGAATGATTGAGCTTATCTGTAATAAGACATGTTACTGTAGATTGCAATAAGCAGGTATATACCGTATATATTAAAGGGAGAGCAGGGAAGACCGTGAATAGATAGTATAGACTGAGTACAGACGTCCATGTGCACAAATTAAATAACCTGCTCACTTGATTTTAAACGTCCACTCAGTGGAAAAATAAAAAGGCCTCATCCATAAACTACAACTCCCAGCATTCCCTCTCTGCATTTTTCTGTTGTAAGGTGCATGTAGGGAAATGCGGGGAGTTGTAGTTTTCAAACATCTAGTGGGCAGCAGGTTGGAGATGGCTTGTATATACTGTATACAGGATTGGTTGTGTATGTGGAATCTAGAATTATTACCATTTGCCATAGAGTCTCACGATGGCTTCAGGGTTTGCTGGTTCACTCATAGAACAACAGTAGCTGCCGAATTCTGTCTTGACAGGAAAATAGTGAGTGTGCTGTGTTTATACAGACAATAGATCATTATCAGACGCCCTGATCATTCCCACCCAGCCTGCGTCGCTGTTTGTTTCTATAAGAGGTTTTGTGGTCATAGCTCTGCCTCAAGATTGAAGAGCCAGACTCCCAGATCTGACTCAATGGCAATACAGGCATGTCTACCATAGAGTGCAACAAGAGTTGGGCCTGTCTACGTCATGACGCCTGACCACAAACAGGGTCCACAAAGAGAAGGTGAAACCAGGCCCTGCTCCCTTTTTAGGCCCAAAAACATGAGTTGTTTTCTATGGGTCAGATTGTAGATATAATGGACATTGGGCTCTAACGTCCTTAATCTCCCCTCCAGCGTTTGTTTAACCTCGTTGTGGGTCCTTTCTGGGTAGTATTGCCAATAGGACGCACACACTGTTTTGGTTTTTTCTTGGTCTGGGAAAATGTTCTTTCCAAACACTTCAGGTTCATTTTGATTTGTTTCCCGGGTAGTAAATTCATTTCGAAGTGTTGGAACGTTACATCTAAAAGGATTTTCTAATTATTTATTCTGTAGCTTTCCAGCTGGCAGCCCATTGGGTGTTTACAGCTTTATATCCCATAGCTGGCATTTACTATTTCCCCTTGGTCCAAGGAGTTTGCAGAAGGAGGTCTCTGTTAGATATTATTATATCGGTAAGACGCAAGTTATCCATACACAGTCAATGAGGAGACGTCTTTGAAGTTAACAAAACATACAGAAGCCTTTGCTATACACAGGGCCAGCCTTTGATTATATTACCAGGGGGGCGCCAGCTAGAAGTCTTAGGTCACAGACCTGTAGGACAAAATTGTGTATCAGCTATTGTGTATCTATTGTGTATTTAATTTGAGAATCGCAGTGTATTATTTACGGACGTATAATTATCACCTACTACACTGTGGATTGGCTTTACTCCGGTATTGTACGGGTTAAGGTTTGTGGTTCCATTTACTTTGATACTTTCTTGGCTTTGACGATTCCGTTTCAGCTCTGCAGATTTGATTCCGCTGGTAACGTTTGCTTACAGAGTTGAAGAAATAAAATATAATGTCTAAATATTTGGTTCAAAGCAAAATAAATCCCTCCCAGCCCCATTTAACTCTAATTTCGGGAAATAACGATTAAAGGGCCCAGGGGCTGGATCTGGGACAAACCTTTATCCAAACCTGCGATTTCTCATTATACCAATGTGATCTCCTGGACTGGATAATAAATACTACTAGGGTCTGTTACCAGCAGACATGGTGCTGTCTGGGAACCAGTGTTACCTTCAGCTGGGTACACACCATGGATTGGCTCCTTTTTGGTACTATGTGTACCTGCAAAACACTCAGCGTCACCTTCTGAAATGGTCGGTACAGCCCAGAAAATGTCCCCCAGTCATCAGCTCCCTATACTGTAGTATTGGGGGTCGGACAGGATCCTTAGGGTGTATGGCAGTTAAGAACAATTTCCATATCTTATATACTAACCGAGAGTTTTCAGCCGTGGACGCTGGACCCATTTGCTCACGCTGGCCACGTGATACCGGTGTGTGCACATACGGGTGCAAGCACGTACGGGTGTCGCGCAAGAAAGGTCACATCTTGAAAGGTTATCTTCTCCCACAAAATCATATAATGTAGGGTGCCCCTAACCCTAAATGCTACCTTTATAACTTTATAATTAGGGTTGGGGGGTCCATACACTATGTGAAGATTTATTTTTTAAAGAAGAGAGATTCAGCGCTGAGGGATCTGAAGGGGGGAGGGGGGGGAGCTCCAGTGCACATGCCAGAGTGTTAGAGGACAAGGAAGAGGCAAGTACGGATTACACAGAGAGGCTCCTACTCTTCATTTTGTTGGCCTTGTTGACACTAGAAACTGACAAATGCGCAGCATGCGTTTCTGTCAGTTCTTTTCATGCGTTTCTGTCAGTTCTTTTCATGCGTTTCTGTCAGTTCTTTTCATGCATTTCTGTCAGTTCTTTTCATGCGTTTCTGTCAGTTCTTTTCATGCGTTTCTGTCACTTTTTCACAATGTGTCTATCAGGACAATGCACCACTCCTGTTTTGGAGTTTAAGTCACGATAACTGATGTTATATAGGTTAGTGTGAACCTAGTGTGAACTCCTATATTGCGTCGACTGCATAACACGAAAGTTAACCGCTTAGCCACGGCAAGCAATGTTATATGCCGAAAGCGGCATTCTATTACAACACTTTAAATGACAGCTAATAAAAGCTGGAGTTAAAAGTGCAGAAATAGCAAAATGGCAGAGAGCTCTCGGTACATGGCCCTGTATAGATTTATCTAGAAAATATATGCAAAAAATGGAGAGAAATGCAGCATGCAGTGCGTTTTTTAAACACAATGGACCGGAACGCAAGTGGACACAATCGGGATACAATAGTTTAAACTGTACTGTTTTTTCTGTGTTCTTGCGATAAGATACAGAACTAGTGTGAACGAGGTATAAGATACAGAACTAGTGTGAACGAGGTATAAGATACAGAACTAGTGTGAACGAGGTATAAGATACAGAACTAGTGTGAACAAGCGATAAGATACAGAACTAGTGTGAATGAGGTATAAGGTACAGAACTAGTGTGAACGAGGTTAGGGTACAGAACTAGTGTAACGAGGTATAAGTACAGAACTAGTGTGAACGAGGTTAGATACAGAACTAGTGTGAACAAGCTATAAGATACAGAACTAGTGTGAACGAGGTATAGATACAGAACTAGTGAACAAGCGATAAGATACGAACTAGTGTGAATGATTATAATACAGAACTAGTGTGAACGAGGTATAAGGTACAGAACTAGTGTGAACGAGGTATAAGATACAGAACTAGTGTGAACGAGGTATAAGATACAGAACTAGTGTGAACAAGCTATAAGATACAGAACTAGTGTGAACGGGTATAAGATACAGAACTAGTGTGAACAAGCGATAAGATACAGAACTAGTGTGAATGAGGTATAAGATACAGAACTAGTGTGAACGAGGTATAAGATACAGAACTAGTGTGAACAAGCGATAAGATACAGAACTAGTGTGAATGAGGTTAAATACAGAACTAGTGTGAACAAGCGATAAGATACAGAACTAGTGTGAATGAGGTATAAGATACAGAACTAGTGTGAACGAGGTATAAGATACAGAACTAGTGTGAACAAGCTATAAGGTACAGAACTAGTGTGAACGAGCTATAAGATACAGAACTAGTGTGAACGAGCTATAAGATCACGAACTAGTGTGAACGAGTATAAATACAAACTAGTGGAAACAGCTAGTAAGTACAGAACTAGTGTGAACGAGCTATAAGATACAGAACTAGTGTGAACGAGCTATAAGATACAGAACTAGTGTGAACGAGCTATAAGATACAGAACTAGTGTGAACGAGCTATAAGGTACAGAACTAGTGTGAACGAGCTATAAGATACAGACCTAGTGTGAACGAGCTATAAGGTACAGAACTAGTTTGAACGAGCTATAAGGTACAGAACTATGTTGTGACGAGCTGTAAGATTACAGACCAGTGTGAACGATGATAAGATACAGACTAGTGTGAACGAGCTATAAGACCAGAACTAGTGTGAACGAGCTGTAGAATACAGAACTAGTGTGAACGAGCTATAAGGTACAGAACTAGTGTGAACGACTATAAGATACAGAACTATTGTGAACAGTATAAGATACAGACTAGTGTGAACGAGGTATAAGATACAGAACTAGTGTGAACAAGCTATAAGATACAGAACTAGTGTGAATGAGGTATAAGGTCAGAACTAGTGTGAACAGGTATAGGACAGAACTAGTGTGAACGAGGTATAGATACAGAACTAGTGTGAACGAGGTATAAGATACAGAACTAGTGTGAACAACTATAAGATACAGAACTAGTGTGAACGAGGTATAGATACAGAACTAGTGTGAACAAGCGATAAGATACAGAACTAGTGTGAATAGGTATAAGTACAGACTAGTGGTGAACGAGGTATAGTACAGAACTAGTGTGAACGAGGTATAAGATACAGAACTATGTACAGGTTAAATACAGAACTATTGTGACAGTATAAGATACAGAACTAGTGTGAACGAGGTATAAGATACACAAACTAGTGTGAACAAGCGATAGAATACAGAACTAGTGATGAGTTATAAGAAAACTAGTGTGACGAGTATAAATACAGAACTTGTGAACAGCGTAAGATACAGAACTAGTGTGAACTGAGTATAAGATCAGAACTAGTGTGAACAGCGATAAATACAGAACTAGTGGAATGAGGTATAAGATACAGAACTAGTGTGAACGAGGTATAATAACGAACTAGTGTGACAAGTCATAAGGTATACAGAACTAGTGTGAACGATCTATAAGATACAGAACTAGTGTGAACGAGCTATAAGATCAGAACTAGTGTGAACAGGTATAAGATACAGAACTAGTGTGAACAAGCTATAAGGTACAGAACAGTGTGAACGAGCTAATCATATAAGATACAGAACTAGTGTGAACAAGCTATAAGATACAGAACTAGTGTGAACGATCTGTAAGATACAGAACCTAGTTACCAGGAAGCTATAAACTAATAAAGTTCTTTCATTTGTTCACATGACGGACCATGATGGTTGTAATTAGATAGCATGAGAGAAATTGAATATCCTCCCACTATCCATGGCATTATCGATAATATGGCAGTAAGGTGGCCATACGTTACAAAAGGTTTACTGCAAACGTAATTGCGATTGTAGCACCAGACGATCCTTTGATAGACGATTGTACAATGTTAATTGTATGTAGATGTACCATACACTTGTTAGGCATTCAATTAGTATGGTGATTAATGTCGATGTCGTCTATTGAGAGGTTACTACATTAAGATTTAATCGGAACTTCAGAAAATACGACAATCATTTTCCAATTGACTTTCCCAATCTTAGTAAGATTGCTATTAACCATCACATATTGGCGTTAACCGATTGAGAAACGTCCAATTTTTGGGCCAATCAATGGAAATTCTACTCACATCATGCAGTGGCATAACTATCGCCACCTGAACTGTAGCAGGCTCACCACAAACCCAGCTTGATCGCGAATATGATGGAAACATACGTGTGATCAGCTGTTTACAAAATGGCTGGTCGCGGAAGAGTTTGTAATCGTGGAGGGGGATGGGGTGGGTCGCCTGGCCTTCAATCTCGAGGGGAATTGAAGTTTCTCCCCTGCTCACATGATGGATTGACTGTAATATCAGACCAGCGTACACCATAGAGGGTGGACATGAGAACAGCAACAATAATCAGCCATTCTATCAGATCCGCCGTCAGTGTCACAGCCTGACCCTAATGATAATGTAGCACAATGTGGATTTCTCAGTAAAACTGAACGTTAGGCTGGGTACACACAATATCGGTCATGGCAAATGTCTCCTATGGACCAACGATTGGTGATGATTTACTGTCAGACTGCCCATTCATCCAATTCAGGTGAACGGGCGACCACATTGTTCACCGCCGCTGCCAAAATCACAAGTGATTTTTCGGCCCGATTGATCATACACGGAAATATTGGCCAGTGAACCCGAAAAATTATATGATCCACATAGAATACATGATTTCAGTCATGAATCTCCCCTGGGCTTGTTCGGTGGTAACCCATTTAGGAATCCTTGCCATGCCAGTGTTTTGTGAAGGGGAGGCAGGAGATGAGGTTGGAGCTGGTACAGGCTGCTTCTTTCAGCTCCCCTTAATATACTTTAACTGCCCTTGTTGGGGAGCTGTAGTTGCCAATAAGGGTGGGTTTTGTGTGACAATTTGTTGCATATGTTTGATACTGGGCCTCTGGGAGACTCAGAGTCTGGGCAGAGGAGCTGGAAATGTCCCAGAACCAGACAAACAATGTTACAGAGCAAATGTTCCAGATTAAAGTTAAATATAGCATCTACTCATTGAATAATCCAATGGAAGGGATTCCGAAAAGAGAATCAGTTGATTTACAGTAATGTGGCTTAAACTCGGAGCACTGGAAGAATGATTGAGCTTATCTGTAATAAGACATGTTACTGTAGATTGCAATAAGCAGGTATATACCGTATATATTAAAGGAAGCAGGGAAGACCGTGAATAGATGTATAGACTGAGTACAGACGTCCATGTGCACAAATAAATACCCTGCTCACTTGATTTTAACGTCCACTCATGGAAAAATAAAAAGGCCTCATCCATAAACTACAACTCCCAGCATTCCCTCTCTGCATTTTCTGTTGTAAGGTGCATGTAGGGAAATGCGGGGAGTTTGAGTTTTCAAACATCTAGTGGGCAGCAGGTTGGAGATGGCTTGTATATACTGTATACAGGATTGGTTGTGTAGGTGGAATCTAAATTATTACCATTTGCCATAGAGTCTCACGATGGCTTCAGGGTTTGCTGGTTCACTCATAGAACAACAGTAGCTGCCGAATTCTGTCTTGACAGGAAAATAGTGAGTGTGGTGTTTTATACAGACAATAGATCATTATCAGACGCCCTGATCATTCCCACCCAGCCTGCGTCGCTGTTTTTTCTATAAGAGGTTTTGTGGTCATAGCTCTGCCTCAAGATTGAAGAGCCAACTCCCAGATCTGACTCAATGGCAATACAGGCATGTCTACCATAGAGTGCAACAAGAGTTGGGCCTGTCTACGTCATGACGCCTGACCACAAACAGGGTCCACAAAGAGAAGGTGAAACCAGGCCCTGCTCCCTTTTTAAGGCCCAAAAACATGAGTTGTTTTTCTAGGGTCAGATTGTAGATTAATGGACATTGGGCTCTAACGTCCTTAATCTCCCCTCCAGCGTTTGTTTAACCTCGTTGTGGGTCCTTTCTGGGTAGTATTGCCAATAGGACGCACACACTGTTTTGGTTTTTTCTTGGTCTGGGAAAATGTTCTTTCCAAACACTTCAGGTTCATTTTGATTTGTTTCCCGGGTAGTAAATTCATTTCGAATGTTGGAACGTTACATCTAAAAGGATTTTCTAATTATTTATTCTGTAGCTTTCCAGCTGGCAGCCCATTGGGTGTTTACAGCTTATATCCCATAGCTGGCATTTACATTTCCCCTTGGTCCAAGGAGTTTGCAGAAGGAGGTCTCTGTTAGATATTATTATATCGGTAAGACGCAAGTTATCCATACACAGTCAATGAGAGACGTCTTTGAAGTTAACAAACATACAGAAGCCTTTGCTATACACAGGGCCAGCCTTTGATTATATTACCGGGGCGCCAGCTAGAAGTCTTAGGTCACAGACCTGTAGACAAAATTGTGTATCAGCTATTGTGTATTGTGTTATTTAATTTGAGAATCGCAGTGTATTATTTACGGACGTATATTATCACCTACTATCACTGGGATTGGCTTTACTCCGGTATTGTACGGGTTAAGGTTTGTGGTTCCATTTACTTTGATACTTTCTTGGCTTTGACGATTCCGTTTCAGCTCTGCAGATTTGATTCCGCTGGTAACGTTTGCTTACAGAGTTGAAGAAATAAATATAATGTCTAAATATTTGGTTCAAGCAAAATAAATCCCTCCCAGCCCCATTTAACTCTAATTTCGGGAAATAACGATTAAAGGGCCCAGGGCTGGATCTGGGACAAACCTTTATCCAAACCTGCGATTTCTCATTATACCAATGTGATCTCCTGGACTGGATAATAATACTACTAGGGTCTGTTACAGCAGACATGGTGCTGTCTGGGAACCAGTGTTACCTTCAGCTGGTACACACCATGGATTGGCTCCTTTTTGGTACTATGTGTACCCTGCAAAACACTCAGCGTCACCTTCTGAAATGGTCGGTACAGCCCAGAAAATGTCCCCCAGTCATCAGCTCCCTATACTGAGTATTTGGGGGTCGGACAGGATCCTTAGGGTGTATGGCAGTTAAGAACAATTTCCATATCTTATATACTAACCGAGAGTTTTCAGCCGTGGACGCTGGACCCATTTGCTCACGCTGGCCACGTGATAACCGGTGTGTTGCACATACGGTGTGCAAGCACGTACGGGTGTCGCGCAAGAAAGGTCACATCTGAAAGGTTATCTTCTCCCACAAAATCATATAATTAGGGTGCCCCTAACCCTAAATGCTACCTTTATAACTTTATAATTAGGGTTGGGGGGTCCATACACTATGTGAAGATTTATTTTTTTAAAGAAGAAGATTCAGCGCTGAGGATCTGAAGGGGGGAGGGGGGAGCTCCAGTGCACATGCCAGAGTGTTAGAGGACAGAAGGCAGTACGGATTACACAGAGAGGCTCCTACTCTTCATTTTGTTGGCCTTGTTGACACTAGAAACTGACAAATGCGCAGCATGCGTTTCTGTCAGTTCTTTTCATTTGCGTTTCTGTCAGTTCTTTCTTTCATGCGTTTCTGTCAGTTCTTTCATGCTTCTAGTTCTGTTCATGCTTTTCTGTCATTTCTTTTCAGCGTTTCTGTCACTTTTCACAATGTGTCTATCAGGACAATGCCCACTCCTGTTTTGGAGTTTAAGTCACGATAACTGATGTTATATAGGTTAGTGTGAACCTAGTGTGAACTCCTTATTGCGTCGACTGCATAACACGAAAGTTAACCGCTTAGCCACGGCAAGCAATGTTATATGCCGAAAGCGGCATTCTATTACAACACTTTAAATGACAGCTAATAAAGCTGGAGTTAAAGTGCAGAAATAGCAAAATGGCAGAGAGCTCTCGGTACATGGCCCTGTAATAGATTTATCTAGAAAATATATGCAAAAATGGAGAGAAATGCAGCATGCAGTGCGTTTTTTAAACACAATGGACCGAAACGCAAGTGGACACAATCGGGATACAATAGTTTAAACTGTACTGTTTTTTTCTGTGTTCTTGCGATAAGATACAGAACTAGTGTGAACGAGGTATAAGATACAGACTAGTGTGAACGAGGTATAAGATACGAACTAGTGTGAACGAGGTATAGATACAGAACTTAGTGTAACAACGATAAATACAGAACTAGTGTGAAGGTATAAGGTCGAACTATGTGAACGAGGTATAGAGTACAGAACTAGTGTGAACGAGGTATAAGACGAACTAGTGTGAACGAGTTATAAGATACAGAACTAGTGTGAACAAGTATAAGATACAGAACTAGTGTGAACGAGGTATAAGATACAGAACTAGTGTGAACAAGCGATAAATAAGAACTAGTGTGAAGGTATAAGGTAACAGAACTAGTGGGAACGAGGTATAAGGTAACGAACTAGTGTGAACGGGTATAAGATACGAACTAGTGTGACGAGTATAAGATACAGAACTATGTGAACGTTAACAGATGTGTAACGAGTTAAGATACAGAACTAGTGTGAACAGCGATAAAACAGAACTAGTGTGATGAGGTATAAGATACAGAACTAGTGTGAACGAGGTATAAGATACAGAACAATGTGAACAACATAATACAACTATGTGAATGAGGTATAAGATACAGAACTAGTGTGAACAAGCGATAAGATACAGAACTAGTGTGAATGAGGTATAAGATACAGAACTAGTGTGAACGAGGTATAAGAATACAGAACTAGTGTGAACAACTATAAGGTACAGAACATAGTGTGAACGAGCTATAGATTACAGAACTAGTGTGAACGAGCTATAAACAGAACTAGTGTGGAAGATATAGATACAGACTATGTGAACAGAGCTATAAGTACAGAACTAGTGTGAACGAGCTATAAGATACAGAACTAGTGTGACGGCTATAGATACAGAACTAGTGTGACGAGCTGTAAGATACAGAACTAGTGTGAACGAGCTATAAGGTACAGAACTAGTGTGAACGAGCTATAAGATATCAGAACTAGTGTGAACGAGCTATGTAAGGTACAGAACTAGTGTGAACGGCTAGGTATAGGAGCTTAATACAGAACTAGTGTGAACGGTATAAGATACAGAACTATGTGAACGAGCTATAAGATACAGACTAGTGTGAACGAGCTGTAAGATCAGAACTAGTGGAACGACCTATAAGTACAGACTAGTGTGAACGAGCTATAAGATACAGAACTATGGTGAACGAGTATAATACAGACTCGTGTGAACGAGTATAAGATACATGATCTAAGTGTGAACACAGCGATAAGATACAGAACTAGTGTGAATGAGGTATAGGTACGAACAGTGGTGAACGAGGTATAAGGTACAGAACTAGTGTGACGAGGGAGTAGGTTAAGATACAGAACTAGTGTGAACGAAGTATAAGATACAGAACTAGTGTGAACAAGCTATAGATACAGAACTGTGTGAACGAGGTATAAGATAGCAAGACTAGTGTGAACAACGATAAGATACAGAACTATTGTAATGAGGTATAAGGTACGAACTATGTGAACAGTATAAGGTACAGAACCTAGTGTGAACGAGGTATAGATACGAGAACTAGTGTGACGAGGTATAAGATACAGAACTAGTGTGAACAAAGCTCATAAGATCAGAACTAGTGTGAACGAGGTATAAGATACAGACCTGTGTGAACAAGCGATAGATACAGAACTAGTGTGAATATATAAGATACAGAACTGGTGAACGAGGTATAAATACAGAACTAGTGTGAACAAGCTATAATACAAACTAGTGTGACTGAGTATAAGATACAGCTATTGTGAACAAGCGATAAGATACAGAACTAGTGTGAATGAGGTATAGATACAGAACTAGTGGAACGAGGTATAAATACGAAACTAGTGTGCACAGACTTAAGTGTACAGAACTATGTGAACGAGCTATAAGATACAGAACTAGTGTGAACTAGTCTATAGATACAGAACTAGTGTGAACAGGTATAAGATACAGAACTAGTGTGAACAAGTCTATAAGGTAAAAAAAGGAAAACTAAAAGTGTGAACGATCTATAAGACCAGAACTAGTGGTGACGAGCTAAGTATACATGAACTAGTGTGAACGATTTAATAAAGACAAGAAAAAACTAGTGTGAACGAGCTATAAGAACCGACACTAGGTGTGAACGAGCTATAAAGTACAGAACTAGTGTGAACGAGCTAATAAGGTACAGAACTAAGTGTGAACGAGCAAGTAAGCGTACAAGATCACAGTGCGCGGAGCCTGTAAGATAAGAACCTAGTGTGAACGGGTTATACGATACAGAACTAGTGTGAACGAGCTATAAGATACAGAAACTGTGTGGAACGAGCTGTCAAGATACAACTAGTGTGAACGACTATAATGTACAGAACTAGTGTGAACGAGCTATAAGATACAGAACTAGTGTGAACGAGGTATAAGATACAGAACTAGTGTGAACGAGCTATAAGATACAGAACTAGTGTGAACGAGCTGTAAGATACAGAACTAGTGTGAACGAGCTATAAGGTACAGAACTAGTGTGAACGAGCTATAAGATACAGAACTAGTGTGAATGAGCTATAAGCTTGTGAAGGTTCTCATTCATCCAGGTCATGGTATATCTGTTGTATTCAATTAGATCAACTGGACTTGAAATGTAGTTCTTGAAGACGTTTCGCTAGTCATCTGACTGGTTTTCTCAATTCAGAATGACTTGTACAAGAATCTGCGGCAATTATGTACCCTGGAAAATCCCAATTAGCATATCACAGTCAGGTGTTAAGGGTGTGATGGATAGTGGCTAAGAGGTGTTACAGGAACGCCCAGAGTAAGGTGTTAAAACAGCATTGTACATGGCAGGCAGTTGGTGTCAAACCCCCCCACCTCTATTTAGGCTTGGTTTCTTTATTTTCACATAAATGGCCTCCTTAACACCTCTCTTGAACCAGTCACGTTCCTTCGCCAGTATGTTAACATTACAATCTTCAAAGGTATGTCCTTTATCCTTAAGATGCAGATACACGGCTGAGTCCTGACCCGAGGAATTGGCTCTTCTGTGCTGGGCCATACGTTGATGCAGTTGCTGTTTGGTCTCCCCCACATACAAATCAGAGCATTCTTCACTGCACTGCACTGCATATATGATGTCGCTTTTCTTGTGTTTCGGTATTGGGTCTTTCGGATGTACCAATTGCTGCCTCATTATGTTGTTCGGTTTAAAGCAGACAGGGATACGATGTTTTTTGAAAATTCTTCTTAATTTCTCGGAGACCCCTGCTACATATGGGATGACCATGTTCTTCCTCCTGTCTTGCTTTTCCCCTTCACTGTTGGTATTCGTGTTCTTTTCTTTCCTTCTACTTCTTTTGACAAAGGCCCAGTCTGGATATCCACAAGTTTTAAGGGCTCCTCTGAGATGTTTCATTTCTTTAGTCTGGATATCCACAAGTGTTAGGGACTCCTCGAGATGTGCTTTAGCACGATCCACTACGGGATTGCGCTCCGATTGGCATTTAAAAGCGCACAATAGTGTGGGCATTGATGTGGCCACACTAGTTGTGACCAGTGTGGTGCGCATGTGGCGATCTCGTAATATCGTATGGCACAGAGTTGAAGAAATCTGAGTGCATTGCGCGCACACGGCAACGTGCTCTCCGCACGGCAAACCATGTGCAATCGCGAGCGGCAGTAACAGCTCCTTTCCGTGTGTGCTGGGGCGCATTACAGTGTTGACTCAGCCTTGAGAAGGTAAGAATAAATGGGGGGGCGATGTTCATAACTGTTTAGTGTGTGACCTGTGAAATTCAATTCCTGCTAAAAAATAAAAATAAAAAAACCATAATAGACATTCCAACTGGAACCTGAAGGGCAGGTGTCTAGTTAAGGGCAGGTTCCCTAGGGTTGGATAATGTATAGATTGTAGAAGGAGAAGTAATATTGTGTATAAATGCCGCGAGTATAATCTTCTGTGGAAATACTATGATAATTGATAGATGTTTCCTGAGGTTAAATAGGTGTTGCTGGCATGAATCATGTATGAAATAATGATAATAATCATATTGTATATTAATATTTGCTGGATACTATATTATTATAATGACCATGATATAATGTAAAATCTCCAGGGGCGGGAATAGACATAGGTTACTGATGAATATTGTGGCACAACCGATTTCATCATCCCTCGTACCAACACAATCCCATACATATGTAAAGCAGTGTTCATACATGTTTTTAGAATGTGATATGGGTTTGTCTTTCAGAAAAAATCATTTTCCCCATAGATGGGCAGCACAGTACACAAAGCTTTTTGTTTGTTGAACCTTGTAAAAAATGAACTTTACATGTTTGTGGGCTATGTGGTGGGTGCATCTTCACAAATAACCTACCCTGGAAAAATACCAGACAAAAGGTCCCTGACTAAATCTAATACTGAAAGTATGGTTTTACCTCTTTGAGATGTCAAAGAGGACCGTTTTTCAGGAGGTGGCAGCAAAGTACAGTTTTTCTGTTAATGTTGTTACATTATACTGAGAATTGGTGTAGAATGCAATACTGCAAGTGCTGAGTGTAATAAAGATGGAGTTTGTTTAAATCAGTAGATATCAAACCTTGAGCTCTCAAAGTGTATTGGAAACTACAACTCCCAGCATGGCCTTGTTTGCGAATCAACCATCTGCTGTTTATTAAGAAGAAAACCGGTTTTTCTATGTTAGTCCCAAACCTTGCTGCCCGTTTTATTAATAATAAGATTCTATATGTTATTAGTCTCCATCTCTTCCAGTATGGAAATAGTCTGAAAAAGATAATGGGGGTTTTGTAATGGAATTGATAGAGCCCATTGCACAATCACCGAACAATCAAAACTCGTAACGGAGGAAATGGTTTCCACCAACATTCCTCTTCTGTTCCTTTTCAATACCCCGCACCAAAGGGAACCAGGCAATTGGTTTAATAACAGGACCCCGGCCGCCCTGGTTACAACAGTATTGTATTTTACATTTACGTGGTTCATTGTACAGTAAAATGCTGGAAAGCAAGATAGGTGTTATTCAATGTTTAAAGGCTGGGGGGCCCACACGACAGGTATTCGCAATGTAAAAAATTCATTCGCCGACATCGTGCATGTGTAGGCGTTTGTAGGCACGAAATGGTTTTGACGTGGCTCGTTGCATGATTCACCCAAAAGTGTCATGGCACGATTGCGATGAAAACAGACTCGCATACACACGTGCGCTGCCGGTCAGCCCCAGCATTCACACCTGTGTCTGAGCTTTAGCTTTAGTGGGCACTGCCAGGGGTATTTGTGCCCAGAGCCAAATTGCTGAAGGCTGCAGGTTGGCCAGACCTGATAAAGGGTCCTTCAAGCATCCAAGAAAATAGGGGGAAATTCCAACATTTCGAGATAAGAAACAGCGACTTTACAGTTCCCCTTTAATTTTACAAAACTACCAAAGAATAATTAACATGTGTACCAATCTGTAAGTTCTTGTTCACCTTAAATTGCATGTCCACCCCCCAACTAAAATGTGGGGTGGAGTAAACAATCTTACCTGTATCCTTCTGTCATCTTATAGCTCGTTACACTCGTAACTAATAGCCTCCCCTTTGTTCACTGTTTACCTTAGCTCGTCTCACACTAGTCTGTATCTTAAGGCTCGTTCACACTCAGTTCTGTACTAGCTGTCAATTGTCTACGCTTTAAGTCTCACACTAGTCTGTACCTACCTTATAGCTCGTTCACACTAGTTTTTACCTTATAGCTCGTTCACACTAGTTTCTGTACCTTATAGCCGTTCACACAGTTCTGTACCTTATAGCCGTTGCACACTAGTTTTCTGACCTTATAGCTCGTTCCACTAGTTCTGTACCTTATAGCTCGGTCACACGGTCTGCATACCTTACTAGTTCTGTACCTTTATAGCTCGTTCACAACTAGTTCTGACCTGATAGCTCGTTCACCACGAGTCGTATCTTATAGCCGTTAATAGTCGCTTATCTGTTCAACACTAGTTCTCGTATCTTACAGCTCATTTCACACTAGTTCTGTACTTTAGCTTGTTCACACTATCGTCCTTTGCTGTACACTAGTCTTAAACCTTAAGCTCGTTCACACTGTTCTGTACTTATAGCTCGTTCACACTATTTCTGTATCTTATAGCTCGTTCCAGCGTTCTGTATCTTATAGCTCGTTCACACTAGTTCTGTATCTTTAGTCGTTCACACTAGTTCTGTATCTATAGCTGCTAGTTCTGTAATGCTTATAGTCCTCTCCTTCACAACTATTCTGTATCTTAATAGCTGTTCAACCATAGTTCTGTATCTCATAGCTCGTTCACACTAGTCTGTATTTATAAGCTCGTTCACACTAGTTTCTGTATCTTATAGGCCTCTTTACACTAGTTCTGGTATCTTTATAACCGTTCACACTCGTTCTGTATCTATAGCCGTTCACACGAGTTCGTTTTCTAACTCATTCCACATAGTTCTGTATCTTATAGTTCGTTAAACACATATTTCTGTATCTTACAGGCTCATTCACCTAGTTCTGTACCTATAGTCGTTCACACTAGTTCTGTCATTATAGCTCGTTCACACTTCTTCATAGTGTTCATCCTAGTTATCTTATAGCTCGTCACACTAGTTCTGTATTTATGCTTCAAGTTATTGTATTAACGCTTCACAAGGTCTGTATCGTATCTCGTTACATAGTCTGCTAGCTGTCAACATCTGATTGTTTCCATAGATTCTGTACCTTATAGCTCGTTCACAACTAGTTCTGTAACCTTATAGCTCGTTCACACTAGTCGGTTACCTTATGCTCGTTCACACTAGTTCTGTATCTTAGAGCTTCGTTCACCTAGTTCTGTATTTATCCTCGTCTCACACTAGTTTCTGTAACCTTAAGCTCGCTCACACTAGTTCTGTACCTTATAGCTCGTTCACCGAGTTCTGTATACTTATAGCTAGTCTTCACACTAGTTTTCTGTATCTTATAGCTCGTTCACACTAGGTTCGTATCTTATGCTCGTTACAAACAACAATACTGGGCTTTCTTGGACTGCTGGTAGAATTAGGGAAAATGGTAACTGGAAGGAGAGGTTACAGAACCCAACACACACAGATCAGTTATTTGATGTTGGACTCCCACCACCCTTAGATCACAAGCTGGTGTCATCAGTAACCATGCAACACAGAGCCGAGAACATCCCCACAGCACAGAGGCGTAATGCTAAAGAAATGAAACCTCTCCAGAGGAGCCCTTAAAACTTTGTGGATATCCAGACTGGGGCCTTTGTCAAAAGTAATAAAGGAAAGAAAAAGAACAACGAAACCAAACCAGTGAAGTGGGAAAAAGCCAAGACAGGAGGAAGAACAGGTCACCATATTGTAGCAGTGGTTCTCCGAGAAATTAAAGAATTTTCAAAAACATCGTATCCCGTCTGCTTTAAACCGACAACATAATGAGGCAGCAATTGTACAATGCCGAAGAGACCCCCAATACCGAAACACAAAAAAGCGACCATCATATATGCAGTGCAGTGCAGTGAGCAATGCTCTGATTTGATGTGGGGGAGACCAAACAGCAACTCCTCAACGTATTGCCAGCACAGCAAGAGCCGATTCCGGGTCGGAGCTTCAGCCGGTACTGCTCTTAAGGGATAAGGGACATACCTTTGAAGATTGTATGTTACCATACTGGCGAAGGAATCGGACTGGTTGCAAGAGAGGGGTTTAGGAAGGGCCATTTATGTGAAAATTAAAGAAACCAAGCCTAAATAGAGGTGGGGGGTTTGACACCAACTGCCTGCCGATGGACATGCTGTTTTTAAACACCCGTTACTCTGGGGTCTCTGTACACCTAGCTTGCCACTATCCATCACAACCCAACACAAACCTTAACAAACCGATGTGATATGCTAATTGGGATTTGCCAGGGGGTTACATAATTGCCGAAGATATTTTGTACAAGTCATTCTGAATTGAGTAAAACCAGTCAGATGACTAGCGAAACGTCTTCAAGAACTACTTTCAATGTCCAAGTGATCTATTGAATAAAAGATATAACGCCATGACCTGGCGAATGGAACCTTCACAAGCTCTATAGCTCATTCACACTAGTTTCTGTATCTATAGCTCGTTCCACACTAGTTCTGTACACTATAGCTCGTCCAACTAGTATCGGTATCTTACCGCTCTTACACTAGTTTGTATTCTTATAGCTCGTTCACGACTAGTTCTGTTATTTATAGCTCGGCTTTTTTCACAACTAGTTCTGTATCTATACCTCGTTCACACTATTTCTGTATCTATACCTCGTGTCACACAATTTGTATCTTATAGCTCGTTCACCTAGTTCTGTAATGATAGCTCGTTCACACTAGTTTGTTCTTAAGGTGTTCACACTAGTTCTGTATCTTAAGCTCCCGTTAACACTAGTTCTGTATCCTTAACGCCGTTCACACTAGTTCTTGTTTATCCTTACACTCGCTCACAGATAGTTCTTGTACCTTATTAGCTCGTTCACAACTAGTTCTGTCCCTATACTCGTTCACACTAGTTCTGGTATCTTATAGCTCGTCACACTAGTTCTGGACCTTATGCTCGTCAACTAGTCTGTATCTTACAGCTCGTTCCCACTAGTTCTTATATGAAGGCTCGTCACACTAAGTTTCTGTAATCTTATAGCTCGTTCACACTAGTCTGTACCTTATAGCTTGTTCACACTAGTTCTCGATCTTATACCTCGTTCACACTAGTTCTGTCTATCTTCACTAGCTCAAGGTTGCTTCAACCTAGTTCTGTAGTCCTATAGTCGTTGCACACTAGTTTGTACTTATAGCCTGTTCACACTAGTTCTGTATCTTATACTCTTCACAAGTTTCTGTATCTGACTCTAACTGTTAGATCTTTGTTGTCACACTAGTTCTGTATCTTATACCCATTCACACTAGTTCTGTATACTTATGCTTTGTTCACACAGTTTCTGTATCTATCCTTCTGTTCACACTAGTTCTGTATTATACCATCATTCACACTAGTTCTGTATCTTATCGCTTGTTTACCACTAGTTCTGTATCTTATACCTCGTTCACACTAGTTCTTATATCTGATAGCTTGTTCACACCATTCTGTATCTTTTTACCTCGTTCACACTAGTTTCTGTATGCTTATACTCGTTCCACACTTAGTCCTGTACCTTATACTCGTTCAATTATTCTGTTCTATACCCGTCTTCACAACTAGTTCTGTACTCTTATCGCTTCGTCACCTGTTCCTGTCTTATACCTCGTTCACACGTTCTGTATCTTATAGCTTGTTCACACTAGTTCTGTATCAATGTATACCTCGTTCCACTAGTTCTCGTCTCTTATTACCCTCGTTCAACAACAGTTCTGTACCTTATACCTCGTTCCAATAGTTCTGTACCGTATACCTCCTTCACACTAGTTCTGATTTATCGCTGTTTCACATAGTTTCTGTATCTTATACCTCGTTCACACAGTGTTCTGTATCTTATACCCGTTCACAACTGTTCTGTATCTTATAGTCGTTCACCTAGTGTCTGTACCTTATAGCCGTTACACTAGTTTGTCTTATTACAGCGCGTGTCACACTAGTTCGTATCTTTCTAGATCGTCACATAGTTCTGTATACTATACCTCGTTCACACTAGTTCTGTATTTACAGCCGCTCACACTAGTTCTGTACCTTATAGCTCTCACACTAGTTCTGTCCTTATAAAGAGCTCGTTCACACTAGTTCTGTATCTTATCGCATCGTTCACACTAGTTTCTGTACCTTATAGTCGTTCACACTGTTCTGTTATCTTACAGAGCGTCACCTAGTTCTGTATTTATAGCTCGTTCACACTAGTTCTGTATCTTAAGCTCGTTCACAACTAAGTTCTGTACCTTAAATGCTTGTTACCACTCGTTCTGTATCTTATACCTCTTCACAATAGTTTCGTGTACTTGGATAGCTCGTTCCCAAGCTAGTTCTGTAGTCTTATAGCTAGTTCACACTTAGTTCTGTACCTGATAGCTGTCCCCGTTCTATGCATAGCCTCCGTATCTTACCCTTACATAGTTTCGTATCTTATACCTCATTCACCACTAGTTCTGTATCTATAGCGCTTGTACCTACTAGTTCTGTACTATACCTCATTCACACTAGTTCTATCTTATCGCTTGTTACACACTAGTGTCTTATCTTTACCTCGTTCACACTAGTTCTGTACTTCTACCTCATTCACACTAGTCTGTATCTTATCGCTTGTTCACACTAGTCTGTACTTATACCCTCGTTCCCTAGTTCTGTATCTAACTTGTTCCCACTAGTTCTGTATTTATACCCTCCGTTCTTCACACTAGTTCTGTTATTATACCTCCGTTCACCTAGTTTCTGTACCTTATAATCATCGTTCACACTATTCTGTACCTTATACCTCATTCACACTAGTTTGTATCTTATCGCTTGTTCACACTAGTTCTGTATCTTATACCTCGTTCACACTAGTTCTGTCATCTTATGAGCTTTGTTACCACTAGTTTCTGATCTTATAACCTAGTTCACACTGTTCCGTATTATACCTCGTTCACCCTAGTTCTGTACCGTATACCTCGTTCCACAACTAGTTTCGTACCTTATTACCTCATTCACACTCTAGTTCTGTATCTTATCGCTTGTTACACTTCTGTCCAACGCCGCACCTAGTTCTGTATCTTATATCCTCGTTCACACTAGTCTGTATCTTATACCGCACTAAGTTCATCTATACCGTAACGTTCTGTATCTTATCGCAAGAAAACAGAAAAAAAACAGTACAGTTTAAACTATGTATCCCTATTGTGTCCACTGCTTCCGGGTCCATGTGTTTAAAAAACGCACTGCTTGCGCTTTCTCTCCATTTTTGACATATATTTTCTAGATAAAATCTATACAGAACAGGCATGTACCGAGAGCTCTTCTGCCATTTTTGCTATTCTGCACTGTTTACTCCCAGCTTTATTAGCGTATTTAAGTGTTGTTAATAGACTGCCGCTTTCGCGGCAATAACATTGCTTGCCGGGGCAAGCGGTTAACTTTCTGTATCTGCAGTCGACGCAATATAGGAGTTCACACTAGTTTCAACTAACCTATTATCACATCAGTGATTCGTGAACTTAAACTCCCAAAACAGGAAGTGGTGCATTGTTCCTGATAGACACATTGTGAAAAAGTGACAGAAACCCCATGAAAAGAACTGACAGAAAGACTGAACAAGAACTGACAAATGCATGATAAAAGAACTGACAGAAACCTGAAAAAAGAACTGACAGAAACGATGAAAAGACCGACGAAACGACATGCTGCGCATTTGTCAGTTTCTAGTGTCAAAAGGCCAACACATGAAGAGTAGGAGGCCTCTCTGTGTAACTCCGTACTGCCTGTTCCTTGTCCTCTAACACTTCTGGCACGTTGCACTGGGAGCCTCCCCCCCCCCCCCCTTCAGATCCTCAGCGCTTGAATCTCTCTTTTTAAAAATAAATCTTCAACTAGTGGTATGGAACCCCCCAAACCCTAATATAAAAGTTATAAAGGTTCGCATTTAGGGTTAGGGCACCAATACATTATATGATTTTGGGGAGAAGTATAACCTTCAAAGATTGCTACCTTTCTTGCGCGACACCCGTACGTCTTGGCACCCGTATGTGCACAACCGGTATCCACGTGGCCAGCCGGACAAATGGTCCAGCGTCCACGCTGAAAACTCTCGGTTAGTATATAAGATATGAAATTTGTTCTTAACTGCATAAACCCTAAGGACCTGCCGACCCCCATAACTACAGTATATGGAGCTGATGACTGGGGGACATTTTCTGGGCTGTAACGACCATTTCAAAGGTGACGTCTGAGTGTGTTTGCAGGGTACACATAGTACCAACAAGGGAGTCAATCCCATGGTGTGGTCCAACCAGTGAAGGTAACTGGTTTCCCAGACAGCACCAGGTCTGCTGGTAACACCCTAGTAGTATTTTTATCCCAGTTCCAGGAGATCACATTGGTAAAATGAGAAATCGCAGGTTTGGATAAAGGTTTTGTCCCAGATCCAGCCCCTGGTCCTTTAATCTTATTCCCGGAAATTAGAGGTTAAAATGGGGCTGGGAGGGATTTTATTTGCTTTGAGAACCAATATTTAGACCTATATTTTCTTCTTTCAACCTGTACAAACGTTACCACGGAATAATCTGCCCGAGCTGAAACGGAATCGTCAAAGCCAGAAATATCAAAGTAAATGGGAAACCACAAACTTAAACCTACATACCGGAGTAAAGCCAATCCACCGTGTATAGTGTGATAATTCTACGTCCGTTCAAATAATACACTGCGATTCTCCAATAAATACACAAATGATACCCAATAGTGATACACAATTGTGTCCTACGGTCTGTGATAAGACTTCTAGCTGGGCGCCCCCCTGGTAATATATTTTATCAAAGGCTGGCCCTGTGTAAGCAAAAGGCTTCTGTATGTTTTTGTTAACTCAAAGACGTCTCCTCAGCGTGTAGGATAACTTGCGTCTTACCGATATAATACATATTAACAGAGACCTCCTTCTGCAACTCCTTGGACCAAGGGAAATAGTAATTGCCAGCTATGGGATATAAAGCCTGTAAACACCCAATGGGCTGCAGCTGGAAAGCTACCAGAATAAATATATAAAATCCTTTTAGTGTACGTTCCACAACACTTCGAAATGAATTACTAACCCGGGAAACAATCAAAAAATGAACTGAAGTGTTTGGGAAAGACATTTCCCAGACAAGAAAAACAACCAAAACAGTGTGGTGCGTCCTATTGGCAGGCAAATACTTGACCCAGAAAGGCACCAAACGAGGTTAAACAAAAGTGGACGGGGAGATTAAGGACGTTAGAGCCCAATGTCCATTATATCTAACAATCTGACCCATAGAAAAACAACTCATGTTTTTGGCCTAAAAAGGAGCAGGGCCTGGTTTCAACCTTATCTTTGTGGACCTGTTTTGTGGTCTAGGGCGTCATGACGTAGACAGGCCCAACTCTTGTTGCACTCTATGGTAGACATGCCTGGTAATTGCCATTGAGGTCAGATCGGGGAGCTGGCCTCTTCAATCTGAGCAGGGCTATGACCACACAAACCTCTAATGAAACAAACAGCGACGCAGGCTGGGTGGGAATATCAGGGCGTCTGAATACATGATCTATTGTCTGTATAAACACAGCACACTCACTTATTTTCTGTCAAGACAGAATCGCAGCTTACTGTTGTTCTATGAGGATACCCGCAAACCCTGGAGCCTCGTGAGCTCTATGGGCAAATGGTAATAAATTCTAGATTCCACATAAAACACAACCATCCTGTATACAGTATATACAAGCCATCCCAACCTGCTGCCACGAGAGTTGAAAACCTACAAATCCCCGCATTTCCCTACATGCCACCATTACAACAGAAAAATGCAGAGAGGAATGCTGGAGTTGTAGTTTATGGATTAGGCCTTTTTATTTTTTCACTGAGTGACGTTTAAAATCAAGTGAGCAGGTTATTATATTGTGCACATGGACGTCTGTACTCGTCTTATACTATCTATTCACGTTTCCCTGCTCTCCCCTTACTATTATACGGTATATACCGTGCTTATTGCAATCTACAGTACATGTCTATTACAGATAAGCTCAATCAGTCTTCCAGGTGCTCGAGTTTAAGACGCACATTACTGTAATCACCTATTCTCGTTTATTGGACAATCCTTCCATTGGATTCATTCAATGAGTAGATGCTTATATGTTAACTTTTAATCTGGAACATTTGTCTCTGTAACATTGTTTGTACTGAGTTCTGGGCACATTTCCAGACTCCTCTGCCCAGACTCTGAGTCCCCAGAGGCCCCAGTATCAAAATAATGCACCATGATTGTCCACACAAACCCCACCCTTATTGGCAATATCAGCTCCCCAACAAGGCGATAAAGTTATTTAAGCAGGGAGCTGAAAGAAGCAGCCTGTACCAGCTCCCAACCTCATCTCCCCTGCCCCTTCACAAACACTGGCAGCCAAGGTTCCTAAAATGGGTTACCAACCGACAAGCCCAGGAGGATGATTATATGACTGAAATCATGTATTTTATGTGGATCCATATAATTTTTTTTGGGTTTCACTGGCCATATTCCGTGTACGATCAATTTGAGTGCCAAAAATCATGGTGATTTTGGCAGCGTCGGTGAACAATGCTGGTCGCCCGTTCACCTGAACTGGATGAATGGGCAGATCTGACAGTAAACTCCACCAATTCGTTTGGTCGCATAGGAGGACATTGCCTGACCGATATTGTGTGTACCCACCTAAACGTCAGTTTTACTGAGAAATCCATTTGGTGCTACATTATCTTAGGGTCAGGGCTGTGACACTGACGGGGATCTGATAGAATTGCTATTATTGTTGCTGTTTCTCATGTCTCCGCATCATGGTGTACCTGGTCTGATAGATTACACCGTCATCCATCATGTGCGCAGGGGAGAAAACTCAATCCCCCTCGAGATGAAGGCGGCCTGAGCCCACCCCCAACTCCCCCTCACGATTACAAACTCGTCCGCGACCAGCCACTTTTTAACACTATCACACGTATGTTTCCATATTATCGCGATCAAGCTGGTTGTGGTAGGCCATGCTACAGTTCACGGTGGCGATAGTTAGCCCTGCATGTAAAGTAGATATTTCCATTGAAATTGGCCCAAAATTGTACGTTTTCTCCATCGCGTTACAAGCAATATGTGATGGGGGGTGGTAATAGCAATCTTACTAAGGATGGGAAAGTCAATTGGTAAAATGATGTGTCGTATTTCTGAAGTTCCGATTAAATTTAATGAACGTAACCTCTCAATAGACGACATTCGACATTAATCACCTACTAATTGATGCCGAACACATGTGTATGGTACATCTACATACAACTTAAAAAAAACAATTGACATCTGTCCCTATCAAGGATCGTCTGGTGCTACCATCGCAATTACGTTTGCCCCCCAAGTAACCTTTTAACGTAATGGCCACCTCTGCCATATTATCGATAATGCCAGTGGATAGTGGGCAGGATATCTCAATGTCTCTCATGCTATCTCAATTACAACACATCATGGTCCGTTGTGAACCAATAAAAGCAACTTTATCTGTATAGCTTCCTGGGATCCAGATCCGTATATTGCATTGACGAGTTCTAGCTTGGAAATGTGATGCCTGCAGGTTGCCTAATGGCTCTAATCTAAGTGTTTGCCACTTTTAACATGATTAAAATATGGTGGTAAGTAAAACAGCATTTATATAAAAAACTAACTGAACTTTCAATTATTAGCACGGTGGGTATCATAAGCCATCACCATGGTAGCAGGGACCACTTTACTTGTGCAATAAGGCTGAGGCAACACTAACAATACACAGCAACACACCGTTAATTCTATAATATTTCGCTATTGTGTGGTATGCAATTCCCCAAAAAATGGTTGCTCGCATGCTCTCCCGAAAACAGATCGGCAGGTCATTGATACAATGCAGCACCCACACATTGCTGCACTGACACGTGTTAATTACAGCTAATCACGGATTGCAAAAACACAATCGTAAATTCACTGACAAAATGCGCTAGTGGGCCTAGCCCTAACTGATTTCTCTCTGGCTCCTCCCCTAGTCAGAGTCAAGACCTTCTTCTCCATCCTGGGATACTGGACAGCATTTGTTAAAAAAGTGTTGAAAATCCTGAAATAAACAAGACTGCGTGCAGAATAGGAAGTAACACAACTCCACATATTTTTAATTGTTGTCTATTAAAAACATTTTAGGATAATTATAGGCTAGTAATAGTTACTAACCACAATGATCCTAGTGTGCTGGGATGTTTTATTCCCTTCGTTCAGGAACAAATATAATTGTTCATCCAGGGTTTATAGCAACTTCACCATACAAGTGTTTTTCATGGGGATGACACAAAAAGCTGTTGACGTGGGTCTGGATACAGAGATCTCCAACAGAAACTCAATACTTAACTAATAAAGTTGTCTCTAGTGGATGGATTGTGCTTGGTCTAAACAGAAGGACTTGCACATGTGGAGATACGTGCCTGATCATCATTACTTTCGCCAGACTAGTTATATCACTAGTTTAAAGGGCATGTCAATCCTGAAACAACAAAAACTGTGGTCAAGTGTCAGTCACCTGCCTCCACCCAACTGATTACATTTTCATTTATTGCGCATTATCTAACCAGATATTTAAAGGAATAGTTCACTGGAAAGTGAGCTATCTCTTATTTTATGAGATTGAAGCTCGAGGGCGGTAAGGCAGCTATTACTTCCTTCGTCCCTTGCTCCTGCTACAATTGAATTGAAGAAGGGAGGTAGGCATAGCTCTAACTCACCGGGCTTTAATCAAACTTTTTGAGTGAACTATTTCCCACTTTAGGGATATTTATTTTGTGCCCATTCTTGCAGGTTAGCTGGCCGCTCCTCCACTGCAGTCAATCATGGCTGTGTTATTATGATTCAACACCCGTGATTGGCGTGCTGTTTTATCTGCTCATGCTCAAATTTTATAAAAAACTCATTGAGGCAGGGGGATGAAGCAGATACCTTGCCAGAAAGGAAACGGAATAGATAATTAAAATATCTGGTAAAATACATGTAATTAAACTGGTAACAATTGCAGTGTGGGGGTTGCAGGGAGATAAGAAATAGTCCAAGAGATCCTAAAAGGGTAAATAATGAATCAGCGCCATTAGCTATTACTTGGGTAATGCAGTTGGCATAAATAACCAGGGGAGAGCAGGGGGGGGTGACTGTAGGGGGGCCCAATCTGCTTATGTTTTCATGACAGATATAGCAATCTCCCAGAAAACCAATGGGGATGAAGCACAGATAAGGGCCATATTAGTTGTTTTGCTGGGGGGGCCCAGTGCATTCCTAGTTACATAACTGTTTCTCTATAATTGTATATTTTCATTCATCACATTCATTCTTTCATTGTCTCTTTTTATAAGCCTCCAGCTATCCAAATGGTTCTATTCCTTCACATGTGGACCAGGATGTTACCACTCACAAGGTTACTAATCCTCAGTAGTAGCTGACATTAGGGTACCAGAATGTTTAGAATAGGCAGGGACCAATCACCCTTTCATCTGGTACATCCATATTGACTCAGTTAATAAGCGTTTCACCACTTGCTACTCGGGAATCGGAATCAATGAAATCAAAACAAATCTTCTCAACGGAGGTATCTACTACTTCCTTATCATCTTATGGCCCTGCCCGCTCTTTATTCGTTGTAACATTGGATATACAAAATTAGTGTCAGGCCTAGCAGGACCACTCTACCCAGCGCAGGCAATTATGCAGTAGCACTGAAATCAGCTGTTTGATCCTAATGGGGGGTAACTGGAATCACTGGGCCCCCCAGCAAACTTTGATGGGGCACCCCTAATCCTTGCTTCATCCACAGTTGGGTTTCTGCAGGCCGTCTCAGACATTTTTGACACCTGGAAAATAAAAAATTTCAATGTTGCCCCCCTCGCCGTGCCGCCGAAGGTGTGTGGTTGATATTGATGAAGTGGGGATGCTTCAGGTGCTTTGTTGGAAGTGGGGTGTAGCTTTTCAGAAATGGGAAAGGGGCTTTATACAATGACTGGTAAATAATGCCACCAATGATGGTAAATGATGCCCACAGTGACTCGAATTAAATGCCCCCCTTGAACTGGTATTAGATCGGATTGGGCCCATAGTGACGGCATTAGATGCCCACATTGACTGGTAAAGATGCCCAACATTGATGTTTGATCTGCAGGCTGAAAAACCTGATTTCGATCAAAGAAAGTGCCAGTCAAAGGGAGGGGAGGATCGTAGCTGCAGTTGCAGTGAGTGAAAACCAAGGCTATCTCTGCATTTTAAAGTGACAATACCTCCTGACAATGTGTTTTTTACAAACGGTCGTTTTTGGGGGGCCCTGGCACATGGAAAAATCATGTGCCCAGGTTTATTGCATTTTTATGGCGACCCTATAGACAATGTAAAATGCCAGCAAAAAACAGCTTTAAATTGCAATGCATTTTAAATTGTGTTTTTTCCGACGCGTTTTGTGTTGTGTGAATGGTTCTCATGATTTTATATTTCTGTCTACAGAATAACAATATAAAGTATAATGTCTTGGGGGTTTATTTAACAAACTACAGGAGATTCAATTAAAGGTTTTATCATTTAAAATTGGTGCAAATTTTGCCCAACCAATCAAACTATTTAACATTTGGAAAGCTAATCATAGCAACTAACATACACCATTTTAAACGATAAGAACTTTTATTTGATAACCCTGTTAATCTGCAGCACCCATCCGATATAAACCGAACGTAGATTGCAGGATCCAATCTCAGATAGAAAGCGATACAGAGCAATGCGTCATCATTTTTGGTGCGTTCCCATGTGCCCACCGATCCATGAAATGGACAGGGATCGGCAGCACGAGCAAAACCCCCACAGCACGATATGGCATGCACAATTGTGTGTACAAACACACACCTCACTGGATTCATGGAATAAATGTTGTGTTACCCTTGTCAAGGGGAACAACGGGTATAAACGTCCCAGTTAGTTTGAAATGGAAATTATTATTGTAATCAGCTTAGAAGACCAAACTCTGTGGGGATGTCACGATTTATATAGAAAATCTGATATTTGGACCTTACACTTGCTGTAAGGTCCAGTTTACCACAGTTCACTGTAAAGCAATAATTAAACCCACACACATTAATATGGGTTAGAAGGAAGGTTTATTAAAATCCTCTTTAGTCAGGAATCCTTTAGATGTCCAGAGGGGAATAATCCATTTTATGGAACAAAATTCTTGGTGGGCACCTGTGGGTCATTCTTTTAAATCCCATTTCCTAGGCAATTTACTGGCATTCAACTGGAAATTAATCTTAATCTCCTGTTCGTGTGCGTGACTAAACACCACCTGCTCCCCAGCCAGCTTACAGATTAGATATTCAGACATGCTGATTCAATGGGTGTTCTGCCAGTAGGGTAGGGCAACAATACCAGACTGTAACGGTGCAGTATTGGCAAACATAGTTAACCATAAAATAGTACACTATAAACCCACATTTAACGACACTTGGTTTCCTATTGAATGGGGCACTGGATGATTCATTTACCACTGTGCACATGCCCACCAACAACTGGGTAATAAAGATCTTAATACAGCATTGGATGAAGTGGTTATCCAAACCAGGGGGAATTTACCGAAAGCCTTGAATTAGTAATCTCCTCATTCTATGATATGTTGGTGGAAGGTTCATCACTGTGATTTTGTTCACTGTGTTCACACAGCAGGTGGAACTTCACTGACCAGGGGTTTGTCCATCCTCTGGATGTCTCTACTGAGAAGTGTTTGACTGGAACCATGCCTTGGATCAACAAACCCCAATGGGAAGGTCCCTTGGTCAGGTTTCCTGGGGAGAGATCCATTATCAGTGAGATGGACTACCATTATTATATGGCACTTTAGATTCAACTGTTTTCTCTTTTGTCTTTCGGTCATACTTAGTGTCTCCAGTTAGTCTTCAGTACCCCCCCCCCCCACCCACAATCTGAACCCTGTCATGCCACAATTCCTAACAATCCAGTAATGGTTTTTCCAATCGTTTACCCAAGAAATAATAAGAAATTCTCTTATTCTTCCGCATTTAGCAATTAGGCCTAAACCATAACAATCCCAGTAACTTATTAGTGCATAGGAAGAATCTGTACAGTGGCTGCTGGGGTGGTGCCTTGTCTCAATGGAATGTGTAGGTATAAGTTGGGGTTCCCCCATACGGGGGTTCTATGAGTTTTGTGACAACCTGAAAACAACTTTTAAATTGCGCCCTTCGGCAGGACGAGGGGACAATGGCTTCATCATGGGAACATAGGCATAGCTGAGTGTGGAGGGTGGTTATATGGGCTGACTTACACATGAAGGTTGGACTGGAGGGCTGACTCCATGACGTGAGGGCTTGACTTAACACTGAACGCGTGGACTGGTGCTGAAATGCTGCTACTGCAGGAAGGTATTTTTTTACTGCCGCCTTTTAGTGTTTCGCAGGGGCGCCCTTGAGCAATGTTTCAGTTTTGCTTCAGGTAGGGGCACCCCAATGCCCCCATAGATCCGGCTATGCTGGTAGTCTACACCCCAGAATAAGCTTTTCTGTATTCAGTTGACCATGATCCAGTTTCTGGATACAGAACATGTGCTATGTTTATTAAATTCAGGGCTAATGCACTGGCACATTCTAATACAAACAAAACCTGCTCACAACATCTAGTGACCTGTCCACAATTCCAACATGCCCCTAACGGCAATTCAGGGCACAAATTAGGATTGTATTATTTAACTAGATATCCAAGTATAATTATTGCCTCTATTTTGACAAAGTAAGCTCGCTCCTCCCTTTAATGCAGTCATCAAGGGCTTAGTGACTACTGACTCACAGCCAAATAAATTGATTGTCATTTCCCACTGCTGTCTCCTCTGCACATGCTAAAGCTTATAAAAAGCTCCCTAAACAAGGGAGGAGGCGGATACCTTTTGCCAGAAGAGGAAGAGAACGTATATAGGAAATACCTGGTTAACAAGCTGTAATAAACTTGGGTAAAATAGCAGATTGTGGTTCAGGCAGATAACGGAAAGCAACCAGATTTTTTGTTTAAGGTTGACTCCCTTTAAATTTCAATGGAAAGTCAGGGAGACAAACCAACCCTTTGAAGTGACTATAATAAGAAGGTTATAAAGTATATTTATTTCTGAATATTCATTAAACGGAGAGGTTACTTCCCGACTGAGACCTCGCACATTCCTTAGGGAAGGTGGGTGACACGTCTGACATATTGGTTGCCACGTACTTGAAGTTAAAGGGCAAGTCCACCCCCAAACTAAAATGTATATGTGATTGGTCATCTTAGATCTTTAACAACTCCTTCCCCATCAATATACGTTCAGCAATTTGAACACAGACATTGTCGCTGTGATTGGCACTTGACCCTTATGACTGGGGTGAAGAGAAGAGGTTAGATGGGGCCTACTAGGAAACATTTCCCCAGGTCTAATGCCCACAGTCCCCAGCTATTTTGTTTTCTTTGACTTTCCCTCATTACCTCATTCTAGTCATTGTTGTAAACTTGTGCAGAGAGCCAACCAGGGTTTTCCTGACACTCTCCTGTTTTTCTTCCACCATGATCAAGTCAGTGAATCTATATATATTTTAAGTAAACAAACCTTGTAAATGATTCCCGGTAATCTATGACTGTAACCGTAACATTCCTCTTGTGCAATCTCCTCCCCATTAACGGTCCATTCATCACAGATCTTATTAATTGTCCTTAAGCAGTCAATGGCTAAGATTCAATATGAAACACTATTTCCATAGCTGAGTAGATAACCATTCTCTATTGTTATCCATGGATCCTACATATACAACAATTGAAAAAGTGAGTACCTTCAGCTTTCTACATTATTGGATTATCCTACATCGGGGAGACGATATTAAAGTGGTATGTTCACCCCTCAAAACCTAAAATTCTACTGGAAACCCCCACACTAGAGAATGTAATGAGGGTTCGAATGAACCTGAGGGTTTCGAAGTCCCCTACAAACTTTTGTACGCGGATTTCACGGAACCAGATTTTAGAAATTTTATCGAAAATCAGAAAGTTTCCAACTTTCAGAAATTTAGAAAATTGGAAACGAAGGAAATTCAACGATTTCCGAACATCTCTACCCATAACCATACACCGAGTCTTCACATGGATAAATTGCTTCAATCTGGCAGCTAAAACACTTACCAGCCCTCGTTCCCAGGGACTGCCTTTGCTTGTCTCTTGGGCCTGTTCAGTGCATGGAAGCAAGCAGAAGGGGTCGTGATTATGAGAGCCATTCTCAGTGGAATGAGGGCTGCCAATCTATTAAGCTGCCGATTTAAAAGCAATTTGAGAATGGGGTCTAGTTTTGGGGTTTCCAATGGAACAAGAATTTTTGTTAGGGGGTTGACATCCCCCTTTAACTGGATTAGGTGTGATTATAGAGGGTTTCGTTGACTCTTATTGATGAATCCCAGCTATTGGCCAATAGTAAGGATCTAGAAGTTTGATAGAGAAGTGTCTGTGTGTCTTCCAGTTTTTTTAATTATCTACAGTATCGATACTAAATCTTTCTATCTGTACCAGGTCGTGAAAGTGGCCACATGCTCCTCATCCATCGGAACACATGAACGTTGGTTTCTCCTGTCAACATTCTTATGACATTCCCGGGTGGATAATCATTATGATCCATGATCAATGTTTTGCTAGAAGGAGGTTGGTAGTGATTTTTAACTTATTTTTTATCTATCTTATAATGTATTGACTGATTCCCCTTGTTTGTATACTCTGTATTTTATATATGTACAGCGCTGCGTAACCCAAGTGGACTTAATAATAAATTATAATCATACATAAACATACCAACAAGACATACATACTCAAACATAACAAACATTACATACATACATACAGACATATGTGTTACTGCCAACCACTGTGCACCCTGGTATAATGTTTGTCCATGGTTTGCATGTAGCTAATCTGGATAAATAGACATGTAGTTACACCTACACCTCCTTCATGCTCTAAGAAACAGTTACCGATATGGATTATAGTTGAGCTGGTGGTAATATTCGATAAAGGGATTGCCCATGAACTGTTTGGAAACAGATTGAGATTGAGCATTTTTTTTGTATCTAATAGTAACATATGTATCTAATAGTTCTGTGTTCTTTTTTATTAAAAAATCCTCTACAAATCTAAAGGCTCTACACACCATGATTGTGGGCAGAACCGCGACCTGCGACGCACATGGGTTGCGAACGCCCATTTTGGGTGAGGATTGTTCTATGTAGGCACTCGTCAAGCCTCATTGATGAATCCACCCCATCTATAATGTTCCATTTGACAAGAACCCAATGCGTTCGAAAAACTGTACAGGGAGATGTCAGTAAAACGTTCTTATCGTAAACATGTGCTATTTTGCCCCACCAATCAGATCTATTTACCATTTGAAAGCAACTCTGATTGGGGCAAGAATTATCACCCATTTTTTAACAATACCAACTTTTAATGAATCTCCTTGGTAGTGTGGTGATTTTAGCAGTTCAATAAACATCACCAATTACTATGGGTTGTACTAAAGGTTTGTACACACGTGTACCAAGGTTCCGCCGGGAGGCACTACAAGTGGTCAAAATGGAACGTTTCGGTCAATAATGGCCCGTGAGGGCACTTCTATCGCGGAAACGGGTTGCTGTTCGGGATCATTCCGCATCTTTGCGGGAAGAATCTCTCCGAACGGCAGCCGTGATCGCAATGTGTACGAACCTTAAGTCTGTGTGAGATCATTGTCTTCTTTGATCTGCATGGACACTTCCATGAACGGGCAGATCGCAGCAATAGGCGACTGCAGGATGTGCTGGATAACCAAAGTCCAATCTGTGAAGGCCCCACATACAAACTTACCTTACTAAAGGACTACTAATACTTGCAGGTGGTGTTAATGTTATGGATGATTGGGAGTAACATCTCGTACTGCATGGATCTGTGCTCATGCGGCTAAACAAAGCTGTTCCGCTGGTAGCGAAGGCCGAATGGGGTCCCAGGTTTTTTATTATATTTTTGATTAGGATTTCCTGCCAGCACTGGGGTACATGCCAGTTCCCACCTGGATATGTGCCACTGAATGCCAATGTCAATTTCGTACCAACTGTTAAAAGGTTCAACCCTACTTCACCAAAAACCTCTATGGCACCTGACTGTAACGAGATCCCAAGCAGTTAATGAGTATTCCATTTCTGGACCGTCACTGTAGGGGGAAGATGGGAGGGGAGGCAGGGATGACTCTCTGTTCCCTCTCTGGACACAAATGGATATTAGTTGCCACAATTCCAGCCAGTACAACGGATCACCTTGCCACAGTTGTGGTTGCACAAGAATATTTGAGGGAAGCGGCATATTTAACTACACAGTACAGACACTGGTGCTTGGAGTCGTGGTAGGAAACCGAACAATTTCCTTTTAACCAAATTCCACAGCTTCCAAACTTAAAAAAAAATGGGGAAACGTGCAGCAGACATAATCAGATTCATGGGCTGGTTTGCTGGAAATCTGGGATTGTTAGAGGAAACTGAGTGGGAATACGGATGAGGAATAAACCTGGATAGAGATGAAGGGGAAAAATATGCCTCTAGGAGAAATGCAATGACTTTAATTCCTTATGCAACCCTAAGGTGTTAAACTCATTAGTGTTGTATGAAAGTTCACAAATCTGGATAGAAAAATGGTATAATAAAGAAAACATAAAGGACCACACAAGACAATTATGGTCATTTTGACAAAGATAATGTTTCAAGAGTCAGGGATTCATGGGGAATCCCCGAATAAACAACTATAAATCCTCAAGCTTATATATAAAAGAACCGGGAATGTCGGGTAACAAGGAACTAACAAGGTAGAGTTTCATCTCCACCCATTGTTAACGTGTGAAAGGAACAGATGTCAGTGTAGACAGTAACCTGAGAGCAGGACTTTAACTTAGGTGGGAATGGATATAGTCCAGTAAGTTATCATATCGCTATTTCAAATAACCATTACCACAATTATGTTTCATAATAGCTGAGGCCCCATTAACCATCTGTACCTAATTTCAAGCCACATTAGACTTTTATATAAACACACCATTCCCCTCAACCCCTAAAAGACAATTTCCATCTGGAAACCCTCCAACTGGAACATGGTGGAAGCAAAGTGTGGGTCCCACACAACAAACAAGGCATAGTGAACGCAACCATTGGAATAACAGATTAACATCCCTCCCGTTATTAAGGTTGATCAGGGGTTCCAAGGAAAGAAACCTTCAGATCTTCTCAGACAATCACTAAATCCCAAAGAATGAGATGTTGGCAAACGAAAAAGTGCTTGATGGAAAACCGGGAGGCCAATATCTTCAGGTCTTTATCACCTTGTAGTTACAAATAATGGACTTGAGATGGGATGGTTACGTGTCCCATTCTGAGTTATCTTTATTTCTGTTTTCTCCCATTCATACACAAGCGTTTTTTAACAGGAAAAACAATTATCCCACACGCCCTTTTATAATTAAAATGAATTCAAGCTGAAACCACAGCTGCCTTACATCCCATCAGTAGAATGTCGGTTCAGATAAAGACCATGTCCAACACAATGCACAAACGGTGCAGACTCATGCTCTGTGATGGGCCGTTGTTACTCACCACAAAGATTTAATGTAGCTTTCTCCGGCAGTATCTTCTGTGTAGGTGGACACTAATTACCTCATAGAGTAGCACTAGTTTCAACGCTGTAATAATGGCGGCCAATGCATGTGCTATTCAGCGGCTACAAGCCCTCTGTAAATATCATATTAGACCACATAGTGCTTTATTATTTTGTTGTTCATGTTCTCACCTTTTAGCAGTTGTGGTGTACTTGAAAACAGATCGGTTTCTTGTAAATCATAAGGTTTTCTATGTTATCCACAGATGGCACAATTTTCAGAAACGCCATAAATAATAAGGGACGTGCGGTAGTTTTGTGCGACAAACCAAAACAACGCACGTCATCCACGCTACGCAAGGTCACGCGTTTCGACCGCGATTCCTTATGTTCTGCTATCGACAAATGCAAATGCAGCGGCACACACTGGTTTCACTGACTCTTTTTTTTGCCAGCCAAAAGGATCACAATCGCGATCAAATGTCCGCTGTAACGGCTTAGCCCTAAAATTTGGCCAGAATTTATGAATTTTTGCCGTTGAACTATTTTTCCTTTTTTCATCAAAAACCCGTTCACACCAACTTGCGAGATTACAAGCAATACTTCTTATTCGCAAACCTACAGAGGAAACAGAACCCGGAAGGTTTGTGCAAAATATACGTTAATACTTCCCCTTACATTAATTCCAATTGCACGTGCAGTGAAAATCTGGGGATTTGGTGTCCCTGAGATTTCCATTTAGAAAATTGCAGGCAACAACGCATAGGTGGCACTAGCATCACTGTCGTCTCAGGATCAATGGAAATACCCAACATTTCTTCAGACATGGTCGGCTTGCTGCAATAAAGTATAAGAGTCGGCCGTTCAGTCCTGAATGTTCTCCCTTGATCCTTTCTATATAGCTTTTATAGGGAAAGCTCAGACAGTGGGCAGCAGATATCTACAAACTAACGACGAACCCTTAATATTGTTACTGTCATCTTCTTAAGGCAACTCTTAGTGTGTTACCCAGTGAAGAGCCTTTAACGGCCCAGTCTTAGGGTTTGCTAAAAGCAATCGTCTGTAAAGTGGCAAGTGTGCACGCAGGTAATCAGTACAGCCACAGCTCGGCCCTAAGTACATTACAGTGTGAGCTGTCTGTTCACAAGGTTGTGGGGAATGTGAATGTGTTCACTAGTAAAGACAAACGAAAATGATTATACTCAACGGGAAAGTCGCTCGCACAGAAACAAAGAAGCTCTTTAGTCCGAAGTCAGTGAACAAAACACATACAGTTTGTTTTGTTTATTTTGCTCAATTTTCCATTAATTGCAATTTTATTATTTTTTGGCTTCTAGCACCAGATGGAAAACCACGAATGTAAGCGCTCCCTAGTTTTAGCCGGTTACCTGCCCTTGGAAACCTCGTGACAAATCAGCTGGAATATAAGCTGCACAGAGATTGAAACTAATGAACTTACAAGAGAGCAGAGTGAAGCTAGAATACACATGCGACAGAAAAAAACTACAGAACTAGTGTGAACGAGGTATAAGATACAGAACTAGTGTGAACGAGCTATAAGATACAGAACTAGGATATCCACAAGTTTTAAGGGCTCCTCTGAGATGTTTCATTTCTTTAGCCTTCGCCTCTGTGCTAGTGGGGATGTTCTCGGCTCTGTGTTGCATGGTTCTGATGACACCCAGCTTGTGATCTAAAGGGTGGTGGGAGTCAAACATCAAATACTGATCTGTGTGTGTTGGGTTTCTGTAAACCTCTACTTCCAGTTTACCATTTTCCTTAACTTCTACCAAGCAGTCCAAGAAAGCCAGTTTGTTGTTTTGTAACGAGCTATAAGATACAGAACTAGTGTGAACGAGCTATAAGATACAGAACTAGTGTGAACGAGCTATAAGATACAGAAGAGAAAGGTAAGGATTGTTTAACTCCACCCCCCAAATTTTAGTTGGGGGGTGGACATGCAATTTAAAGGTGACAGAATCTTACAGATTGGTACACATTTTAATTAATTCTTTGGTTAGTTTGTAAAATTAAAGGGGAACTGTAAAGTCAGTTTTCTTATCCTGAAATGTTAGGGAATTTCCCCTATTTTCTTGGATGCTTTGAAGGACCCTTTTATCAGGTCTGCCCAACCTGCAGCCTTTCAGCAAATTTGCTCTGGGCACCAAATACCCCTTGCAGTGCCACTAAAGCTAAAGGCTCATACACAGGTGTGAATGCTGGGGCTGACCTGCAGCGCACGATGTGTATGCGAGTCTGTTTTCATCGTCAATCGTGCCATGACACGTTTTGGGTGAATCATCAACGAGCCACGTCCAAAAAGCCATTTCGGCCTACAAAGCGCCTACACATGCACGATTGTCGGCGAATGAATTTTTCTACATTGCGAATACCTGTCTGTGTGGCCCCCCAGCCTTAAACATTGAATAACACCAGTCTTGCTTTCCAGCATTTTACTGTACAATGAAACACGTAAATGTAAAATACAATATCTGTATGTAGACCAGGGCCGGGGTCTGTTATTAAACCAAATTGCCTGGTTCCCTTTGGTGCGGTGTATTGAAAAGGAAGAGAGGAATGTTGGGGAAAACCATTTCCTCCTTTACACGGTTTTGATGTTCGGTGATTGTGCAATGGGCTCTATCAATTCCAATTACAAACCCCCATTATTCTTTTCAGACTATTTCCATATGGAAGGAGGCTGGAGACTAATAAACCATAGAAATCTATTATTAATAAAACGGGCAGCAAGGTTTGGGACTAACATAGGAAAAACAGGGATTTTCTTTTAAAACAGAGATGTTGATTCTGCAAACAAGGCATGCTGGGAGTTGTAGTTTCCAATACATTTGGAGAGCCTCAGGTTTGATATCTCTGATTTAAACAAACTCCATCTTTATTACACAGCACTTGCAGTATTGCAGTTCTACACAGATTCTCAGTATAATGTAACAAACATTAACAGAAAACTGTACTTTGCTGCCACCTACTGGAAAAAACGGTCACTCTTTGACATCTCAAAGAGGTAAAACCATACTTTCAGTATTAGATTTAGTCAAGGGACCTTTTGTCTGTATTTTTCCAGGGTAAGTTTATTGTGAAGATTTGCCACCCCACATAGCCCACAAACATGTAAAGGTTCATTTTTTACAAGGTTCAACAAACAAAAAGCTGTACTGTGCTGCCATCTAGTGGAGAAAATGTTTTTCTGAAAAGACAACCCATAATCAACATTCATAAAAACATGTATGAACACTGTTTACATTATTGTATGGGATTTGTTTGGTACGAGGGCTGAAATCGGTTGTGCCACAATATCATCAGTAACATGTCTATTCCCGCCTGGGAGATTATTACTATTATATCATGGTCATTATAATAATATAGTATCCAGCAAACTATTATAATACAATATGATTATAATATCATTATTTCATACATGATATCATCCAGCAACACGCTATTATAACCTCAGGAACATTATCATATTATCATAGTATTTCTCATTCACAATATGATTATACTCCGGGGCATTATAACAATATTACCTTCTCCTTCCTAGCAATCTATACATTATCCAACCCTAGGGAACCTGCCCCTTTAACTAGACACCCATGCCTTTCAGGTTCCATTGGAATGTCATTTATTTGTTTTTTATGTTTTATTTTTTAGCAGAATTGAATTCACAGGCACACACTAAACAGTTATGAACATCGCCCCCATTTATTCTTCACCTTCTAAGGCTGAGGCCAACACTGTAATGCGCCCCAGCACACACGGAAAGGAGCATGTTACTCCGCTCGCGATTGCACATGGTTTCCCGGTGCGTGAGAGCACGTTGCAGTGTGCGCGCAATTGCAATCTCATGAGATTCTTCAATCTGTGCGCTACGATTAACGGATCGCACATGCGCACCACACTGTCACACACTAGTGTGGCCACATCAATTGGGCCACACTAGTGTGCGCTTTTAAATGCGCAATCGGATCGCAATCCCGAGTGGATCGTGCTTAAAAGCACATCTCAGAGGAGCCCTTAAAACTTGTGGATATCCAGACTGGGCCTTTGTCAAAAGAAGTAGAAGGAAAGAAAAGAACACGAATACCAACAGTGAAGGGGAAAAGCAAGACAGGAGAAAGAACATGGTCATCCCATATGTAGCAGGGGTCTCCGAGAAATTAAGAAGAATTTTCAAAAAACACCGTATCCCTGTCTGCTTTAAACCGAGCAACACACTGAGGCAGCAATTGGTACATCCGAAAGACCCAATACCGAAACACAAGAAAAGCAACATCATATACGCAGTGCAGTGCAGTGAAGAATGCTCTGATTTGTATGTGGGGGAAACCAAACAGCAACTGCATCAACGTATGGCCCAGCGCAGAAGAGCCAATTCCTCGGGTCAGGACTTAGCCATGTACCTGCATCTTAAGGATAAAGGACATACCTTTGAAGATTGCAATGTTAACATATTGGCAAAGGAACGTGACTGGTTCAAGAGAGGTGTTAAGGAGGCCATTTATGTGAAAATAAAGAAACCAAGCCTAAATAGAGGTGGGGGGGTTCGACACCAACTGTCTGCCATGTACAATGCTGTTTTGACACCTTACTCTGGGCGTTCCTATAACACCTCTTAGCCACTATCCAATCACGCCTTTAACACTTGGCTGTGATATGCTAATTGGGATTTTCCAGGGTACATAATTGCCACAGATCGTACAAGTCATTCTGAATTGAGAAAGCCAGTTGGATGACTAGCGAAACATCTTCAAGAACTAAACTTCAAGTCCAGTTGATCTAATTGAATACAACAGATACTACCACATCATGTACTGTACAACCACTACCACATGTACTGTACAATCACTACCACATCTACTGTACAATCACTTCCACATGTACTGTACAATAACTACCACATCTACTGTACAACCACTACCACATCTACTGTACAATCACTACCACATCAACTGTACAATCACTACCACATGTACTGTACAATCACTACCACATCTACTGTTCAATCACTACCACATCAACTGTACAATCACTACCACATGTACTGTACAATCAATACATCTACTGTACAATCACTACCACATCTACAAGAACTAAACTTCAAGTCCAGTTGATCTAATTGAATACAACAGATACTACCACATCATGTACTGTACAACCACTACCACATGTACTGTACAATCACTACCACATCTACTGTACAATCACTTCCACATGTACTGTACAATAACTACCACATCTACTGTACAACCACTACCACATCTACTGTACAATCACTACCACATCTACTGTTCAATCACTACCACACCAACTGTACAATCACTACCACATTACAGAACTAGTGTGAACGAGGTATAAGATACAGAACTAGTGTGAACAAGCGATAAGATACAGAACTAGTGTGAATGAGGTATAAGGTACAGAACTAGTGTGAACGAGGTATAAGGTACAGAACTAGTGTGAACGAGGTATAAGATACAGAACTAGTGTGAACGAGGTATAAGATACAGAACTAGTGTGAACAAGCTATAAGATACAGAACTAGTGTGAACGAGGTATAAGATACAGAACTAGTGTGAACAAGCGATAAGATACAGAACTAGTGTGAATGAGGTATAAAGATACAAACTAGTTGTGAACAATCATAAGATACAGAACTAGTGTGAACAAGCGATAAGATACAACTAGTGGTGAAGAGGTATAAGATACAGAACTAGTGTGAACAAGCGATAAGATACAGAACTAGTGTGAAGAGGTAATAGATACAGAACTAGTGTGAACGAGGTATAAAAATACAGAACTAGTGTGAACAATAAGGATAAGAACAGAACTAGTGTGACGAGCTATAAGATACAGAACTAGTGTGAACGAGTCTATAAATACAGAACTAGTGTGAACGAGGTATAAGAACAGAACTAGTGTGAACAAGCTATAGTACAGAACTAGTTGAACGCTATAGATACGAACTGTGAACGAGCTATAAATACAGAACTAGTGTGAACGAGCTGTAAATACAGAACTAGTGTGAACGAGTATAAGTACAGAACTAGTGTGAACGAGCTATAAGATACAGACTAGTGTGAACGGCTATAAGGATCCAGAACTATTGTGAACGAGCTATAAGTACAGAACTAGTGTGAACGAGCTTAAGATACAGAACTAGTGTGAACGAGCTATAAGATACAGAACTAGTGTGAACAGCTATAAGATAAGAACTAGTGTGAACGACTGTAAGATACAGAAATCACTACCACATCTACTGTACAATCACTACCACATCTACTGTACAATCAATACATCTACTGTACAATCACTACCACATGTACTGTACAATCACTACCACATCTACTGTACGATCACTACCACATCTACTGTACAATCACTACCACATCTACTGTACAATCACTACCACATATCTAATGTCCAATCTACTATCACATCTACTGCTATCATCACTACCACATCTACTGTACTACTGCCAGACATCCTACCCATCTACAATCACTACAATTAAGTACAATCACTACCAATCTACTGTACCAATCACTACCACATCTACTGTACATCATCTAATTACAACATCACTATATACGTACAATTCACTACCACATCAGGAAATCCGTACATTACTGACATCACGACACATCTATGACTGTACATTACTTACATTCAACCACATCTACTGTACAATAACTACCTACCACATCTACTGTGACAATCACTACCCACATCTAATGTACAATCACTATCACATGTACGTTACAATCACACCACAATCTACTTGGACAATTCACTACCATATCTACTGACAATACTATACTCTACTTACATCCTACATCTAGTGTACAATCACTCCACATCTACGTACACTCACGTACACATCTACTGAATCACACCCACTCCCACTAGCCACATCTACTTGTACAATCACTACCACATCTAATGTACAATCACTATCACATGTTCTGTACAATACACTACCACATCTACTGTACAATCATACACATCTACTGTACAATCACTAACCACATACTGTACAATTCACTAACCACATCTACTGTAACAATCACCACCTTGACCACATCTACGGTACAATCACACCACATCTAAATGTAGCCTAATCACTATCACATGCTACTGTACATCACTACCACAGTGTACTGTCAATTACTACCTACACCACTAATGTACAATCACTACCAACATCTAATGTACAATCACTATCCACATCTACTGTACAATCACTACAACATATTACTGTACAATCACTACCAAATATACTGTAATCAACCACATCTACTGTTACAATCACTACCTACCAACATCTACTGTACAAGAATCACTACCATATCTACTTACAATTGACTACCACATCTAACTTACAATCCCACTATAACATCTTACTGTACATATCACTCTACACATCTACTGTACAATCACTACCAAACATCTAATGTAACATCAACTATCACATGTACTGTTACAATCACTACCAAATCTACCGTACAATCATACCATATCTACTGGACCAATCACATCCAATGTACTATACATTCCTACCCATCTAAGTCCACATCACGTACCATATACTCGTACAATCACTACCACATCTAATGTAAATCACCTATCACATCTATGTACATCACTTTACGCATCTAATTTACAATCACTACCACACTCTTCTACTGTACATCACTAACCACATCTACTGTAAAATCCACGACCTACCACATCTACATGTACAATCACTACCCATCTAATGTACAATCACTATCCACATGTACTGGTACAATCAATACCACATCTACTGTACAATCACTACACTAGCTACTGTACAAATTACTACCATCCGTCATCCTCATCCTACGTACAATCACTATCCACATCTACTGTCAATCACTACCCACCATCACTGTCATCAACTACCAATCTACTGTACAATCACTACCAACATCCTGAAACAGACCTACAGTCTAATGTCAATCCACTATCATCTAAATAGTACACATCTAGTACAATCCTCTCCACATCTACTGTATCAATCATACCACTATACTGTACAATCACGTAACACCAATTACTGTACAATCACTACCACCCACATCTACTGTACTCATACTACCAATCCGACAACACACATCTAATGTACAATCACTATCACATCTACTTACAATCACTACACATTACTGTACAATCACTACACATCTACGTTACATCACTACCACATCTAATGTACATCACTATCACATTACTGTACCATCACTACCACATGTACTGTACAATCACTACCCCATCTACTGTACAATCACTACCACACATCTACGTACAATCATACCTACCACATCTAACTGTACAATCACTTACCACATCGAAATGTACAATCACTATGCCATGTCTGTTACAATCCTACCACATCTACTGTTACAGCACTACCATATCTACGTACAATTACGTAAAACATCTACTGGTACAATCACTATCACATCTATGTACAATCACTACCTACAACATCTACTGTACAATCACTACCACAATCTACTGTACAATCACTATCACATGTACTGGACATCACTACCACATCTCCTGTACAATCAACTACCATATCTACTGTACAATCACTATACTGTTTACTACCAAATCATACCCACCCCATCTACTGTATCATATACCTACTGACAGATCTACTGACCAATCACTATCCCAACATCTAACTGTACACACTAACACATCTACTGTACAATCACTATCACATAACTCTGTACATATCCACATCTGACATCACTACTACTGTACAATCACTACCAATCTACTGGTACACATCACTATCACATCTACTTGTACAATCACTACCACATCTACTGTACAACTCACTACCACACTTTACTGTACATCACTACAACATTACTGTACAATCACTACCACATCTACTGACTCATACCATGGACAACTCACACCACATCTACCAGTAAATCTCCACACGCTTCCTATACGACACAAGCATCCACATAGGCACTGTACATGCACTATCACATCTACTGTAACAATTTCACTACCACATCTACTGTACAATCACGTATCCATGCATATCAGGTGTAACAATCACTACACAGACATTACTGTACAATCACTACCATCGTACTGTACAATCACTACCTACCCATCTACTGTACCATCACACCACATCGTACATTTACAATCTACTACAATTTTCTTCCTCCTTCAATCACCACTTCTACTCCATCTACATAAATCCTCTTTTCTTTTGTTCCTGGCTCTGGCTTACTCCTTCTGAACCTGGCTTTGTCCGGTCTCCGCTGAAGTGCCCGTCTGCCAGTTGCAATATTGTAATCTTGAGTACAGATACCTTGCATTTAAATCAAGGGGGACAGCGTGGCCAGTGAGGTACCTTTAGCTTGTCTATTGGTGAAAGCAATCGGTTCTAGATTGGGGTATCTGTGGCAAGAGATCCTCGGGGACTGCGTTGAATCAGGTCGTAGGGACATAGGAGAAGGTTTTCAAAAACTTGGTTTCGAGTACCACAGTTTCGCATTCCAAATTCCCACTGAAATTTAGCAGTAGTTTTGGACCTAAGAAAACTGGTAGTTTGGCTTTAAAACCAGGTTCGGTACAATAGTACAGGGACAACTTTACGAGCTATTGGACGTGAATGTATTTTTCTAGTGTATACGTTGTTCATTTACACCTGTTCAACACCTGCCAGAAGATTTCCCATGTTCACCTCTATCACATGCATCAGGACCTATTTTATTATTAATGTGGTATAAAGTTTACGTTGGCACAAACACATGCCAGCACAACGGAAGAGATAAGACAAATACCAATAACTGCAATGCCAGCACAAGTATAGAAAGGGACAAATACATACATGCAATGACCAGCACGGGAGAGATAGACAAGTATAATAACTTGACCAGGGAATTAGAGCCAGAACACAGAACAAGGATGGGTTGGTAGAGAACCAAAACTGGCCAATTGGCAAAACTCCTTTGTGACAGCGATTCTCATGGCATAATACTGTCTGAATGGTCAGTTCGGTAGATTTTATTATATTCCACTATATGAAAGATACTTGATCTCTAATGGGAGGCACACAGTATACTCAGCCGATTGTTTATCATATTATGGAAGATCGCCGGTGCAAGGCTGGTTTATTTCGGGGTCTCCGATCGGTATTTTCGACGCAGGTTACGCAAAAGAATACCGCCGCATCTGACGCCGCCTAATCAATAGCATGCTTGTGTTAGTTTAACGCGCCCGGATTTTATACGCCAGCTACGTGTGAAAAACTTTCTATTAGTTGTGACTTGCCAGTGCTCTTGCGTATCCCCTGCAAATTTGTTCCTGATGTATGGTTCCAATCGCTAGTGGTTAAGCAGATTGGGGAGGCAATCGCTGTTGGTGTGAATGTAACAGTGAAGTGTGTCGGGGAGTACACATACGTTTGTAAAAGTCTATTCTTCAACCATCATTGCTCTACCTTACTCCATGATCCCTTCCGGGATTATCAGTAAAGTATTACTACATTGAGACTCACAAGGGCCTCGGACATCTTCTCCTGCTTTGCGCCATCGCTTTCTCTTTCCATTAGAACTTCAGGATTGAACCAGGCCGTAAAACAGGCATATAGTGATATGTTCTATATGTGTACTATATTAGTTTATGTTGTATCGGAATATCTGTGTAATATATTGTGTATATATGTGTAATATATGTGTTTCGGTATTGTGCTTAGCCTTCATCTGTGTAATTGTGACTATGTACTGTTCTATTGTCTTCTTGTCGTGGTATCTATGTGTGTTTCTGTCTCGTGCGTTCCTGTGTCTCCATTGGCTCTGGCCTATGATTGTGTACCTTTATGTGTGTTTGTAGTCACTGTGCATCATTGTGAGGTACTCTGTGTCGCTATTATGATGTAGATGCTCCGTTCTATCTGTGTATCTCTCTGTGTAACCTCTCCTTTGTCTCTGTGTACCTCTTGTTTCTTGTGTGCCTTTGTGTTCTACTGTGTAACTCTAGTATGTTCGGGTAATTCGTGTATATTGTGTGATACTTCTGTGTATATACTGTTTAATATGTGTTAAATCTAATAGTGTTGTAGTACTCGTGTATTCCCTGTGTAGTCCTATTGTGTACTATGCTGTATATGTGTATTTCTGTGTATGTGTAATTATGCTCGTCTTATATGTTAATACTCTGTGGGTTGTATTACTATTGTAGTAGTTGCTGTTTATTTCCTCTATTGTGTGCTATCTGTGTTCGATTCTGTGATATGGAATAATGCTGTGTGTTTTGTTTGTGTACTTATCGTGTGTTACTACCTGGTTTAGGCTGCTCTGTTATAGTGTCTATATGCTGTGTCTCTACTGTAGTGTCGTAGATAACTGCTCTGTGTTCTGCTGTAAGGTGTATCTACTGCTTGTATTGTTATCTCTGTGATATTGTCTCTACTGGTAAGTGTATCTCTGTGTCTTGTGTGATATAGTGTTACTGTTGATTATGTGTATCTCTACTGGATATAGTGTCTTTGTAATTTGTGTGTCTTGTATATGTGATATATTTGTATATGTTCTATATGGTGTAATATGCTTGTTATGATGGTGACTCCTTGTTTAAGCTGTCTATATGGTGTACTTTGTTTGTGCTGGTATAGTGTAACCTCTGGTGTATATACTGTGTAAGTCTCTTGTATTCCTAATCACGTGTGTATGTAACTATGTGTCGCTTAGTGTGTCATCTGTGTGTATATGGTACTATATGTGGTTTTGTGTCTATCTGTGTCTTATGTGTGTCTACTTGTGTCTAACTTAGTGTTGTTACTATGGTATTCCTCCACTACCCCCACCTTATACAACTCCCTCTCTTCCCCCATACTTATTGTATTCTTGTTGGCTATGTATGTGGTTACTTATGTGTTCACTGGGGGTGTCTTCTAGGCTGTGTATTTAGTGTCCCCGTGACTTCTTGTTATCCCAGCTCTGTCCTTTTCTGTTATATTTAACCCTTGTCTAGTGTGTCCTTTCCTAGGGGGAAACCAGATAAGGTTTGTACAGCTTTATGGAAATGAAACCCTGGACTCTACAAACAAGACTCGAACTCTACCTGGTCACGTTTGATAAACAGCCCAGTTGGTCTCGGTCACCGTTCCGATCGTCATTCAACAAGACTGTAAGAAATTGGACAAGGGACGGCTTTGCTTTGGCTGACTCTTAGGCTATAATACATGGTTACGGGGGAAAGCAAGCTTGTTCCAACAGCGTGTGTGGTGAATCCATGAAAATATATCAGTTTTTTGCATTTTAACATGACTTTACAACCTCGGATGGGACGCATGCCTGTGTTCTCCAAGAGAATTTGGAACAGAAAATTATATCTTTAAACCAGGGCAAACAGAGTAACCAGTTTTGCTGTTTGCCAATGGAATAGATCAATTGTTGGGTGACCATTAAGGTTTCGGGAGTGATCGAATTTACATGGGGTCTGTTTTACGGAGAGATCAGGACTCCTTCTCTTTTGCCTGGGTAACAGCAGGTTATCAAATTCCAAAGTCAAATATGACGTTCTTAACAGGAACCAAAGGCGCTGTGTGTGCCACCCCGCCACCTGTCTGATCCGTGGTTCGCTTTCAGTGGTAACAGTGCTTTGCTGGCCACGTTAACCAGCTTGTGATGTATAGTAGATCAGCTTGTATCCTGTCAGAATGGCGTCGCGTCGAGGATTTCCCATTCGTGGTTCACCCATATTTCTACGGTATCAGCACAATAACTAGTAGATTCCATTGAGCTTGATATGAGGATAAGCCAAGACCAACACATCTTATGCCTTATAGTTGAGTATCTCGCTCCAGATCGAGACAGTCACCACAGTGTACAATCCATAACAAGGTTGCATTGACGCTCACCTTATCCGACACTATTCTTGTGCATCCACCGAACCTATAATGATCTCAAAGTTCTCCAAGACATAAAACCGGACCTGTGAAAACGTTATGCCCCATTTTTAATTTCCGTTCCATCCATGCCATTGACAAGGAGAAAACTATAAATTGATAATAGTGTAACTACTTAATCCTACCTTCTCATGTTCTCCAATCATCCTCCAATCGACTTCTAACCTTGACTCCACCACCAACCCTCAGTCAGTTAATGTATCAACCAGATCGTTAACAGGAGTTCAGGGCTTGGAGGTGTCTCTAGGTAAAGTTGGGGGACAACACGAATACACAATGAATAACTCTCCCTTCGAAAATTTATGTGTATGGGATTGAATCCTATGTTTTCCTATGGATATTCCCTTGGACCAGAACAAATATATCCAGTAACAATGGTGTTTATCTTATGTTTAGTTTTGCACATCAAAATCAATGATCACAAAAGTTCATGTTCTGATCATTTTTCCTTATTCCATATCAGAGTTGGCTGGGCCAATTTAGGAGGTAAGCTGCGCTAACCTTGTTCACTACTTGTTAGTGTGACTTAACTCCATATTAGCGGGGCATCGGAGGGTTAGCAAAAGAATTACCGAGTAATCTGACGCTCCGACTCACCTATTGTGTTTTGTGCTAGAAACTACATATTGTATTACTAACCAGTATTCTCAATATTATATAGGTCCCACGTACCCCAACCGAACTACAGTATATTATTAAATACCAGTAATTCTCAATATTATCTAGTATCCCTGTACCAACCAGAACTACAGTTTGTATTATACAGTATTCCCTCAATATTGTATAGTATCCTGTACCAACTAGACTACCATATAATGTCTTATACCCGTATTTCTCAATATTATATAGTATCCCTGTACCACCATAACTACAATATATGTATAAGACCATATTCTCAATATTGTATAGTATCCCTGTACCAACTAGAACTACTATATGTATTCAATACCAGTAATTTCCTCAATATTATATAGTATCCCCGGACCACCAGAACTACAGTAATGTATTAATACCAATATTTTCGATATTAGAATAGTAATCCTGTACCAATAAACTACAGAAATATGTATTATAATAGTAATTCTCAATATTGCTATAGTATAACCACCGGGTACCAACCGACCTACGTAATATGTATTAAAACATAAATTCCTCAATATTATATCATATCCCCCGTACTAACCGGAACATATATATTTATTAATACCAGTAATTCCAATATAAGATAGACCCCCGATACCTCCGAACTACCAGTATATGTATTATACCAGGAATTCACAATATTAATATATTACTCCATACGAACGTAAAACAGATATGTTTTAATACCAGTATTCTCACTATTATAATAGTAATCTTGTACCAACCAGAACTACAGTAATAATGTATTACTACAGTAATTCCCTACTATTATATAGTATCTGTTCCAACCAGAACTATAGTATATGTATAATACCGTAATTCTCAATATTTTTAGTATCCTGTACCAACCAGAACTACAGTAATGTATTATTACCGGACTATTCTCATTTCTATCGTTTCCTTTCCAACCGAACACAGATATGTTATTAATACCAGTAATTCCTCAGTATTATATAGTAACCCCGTACAACTAGAACCACAGTATATGTATTAATACCAGTAATTCACAACTTATTTAGTATCCCTGTACCAACCAGAAATACATAATATGTATTAATACCGGTAATTCTCAATTTATATAGTAATCGCTGTACACAGAACGACAGTATATGTATTATAACAGTAATTCTCAATATTATCAGTGACCCCGTACCAATCCAGAACTAACAGAGCAAAATTATATAGTGAATCTCCTGTACCAACCGAACTAAGATATGTATTAATAGCCGGTAAATGCGTCTAGTAGGGTCATAGGGGTAGTTGCCGCGTTACTCGGGGGGGGGAACAGTAGAACGACAGTAATATGTATTAATACATTACTTATCAATAATATAGTATCCCTGTAACCAACCAAATCGAACTACAGTATATGGTTTTAACAGCAAGTAATTATCAATATTATATAGTATCCCTGTACCGCAACCAGAAACTACAGTACAAACTCATATAGTTCCCTGTACCAACCAGAACTACAATAATATGTATTAATACCCAGTAATGCTCATATCAATAGTATCCCTGTACCAACCAGACTACAGTACTATGGTTTTAATAGCAGTAATTATCAATGTTATATAGTTTCCCTGTACCACCAAGAACTACAGTACAATATTATATAGTATCCCCGTACCAACCAGAACTACAATATATGTATTAATACCATTAATTCTCATCTATTAGTATCCCTGTCCCACCAGAACTAAAGTATATGTTTTAATAGGCAGTAATTATCATCTTATATAGTATCCCTTGTACCACCAGAACTACACGAGTACAATATTATATAGTACCCTTTACAACAGAACTACAATATATGTATTAATACCAGTAATGCTCAATAATTATATAGTATCCCTGTACAACCCGAAGCTATTACAATATTTATAGTAATCCCCGTACCAACCAGAACTACAATATATGTATTAATAACCAGTCATGCTCATATTTATATATTATCCCTGTACCAACCAGAACTACAGTATATTTTTATATCATAATTATCAATATTATATAGTATCCCTGTACAACCAGAACTACAGTAACACTATTATATAGTATCCCGGTACCAACCAAACTACAATATATGTATTATACAGTAATTCTCAATATTATTAGTATCCCTGTACCAACCATAACTACTGTACAGTTATCTGTATTCATACCAGTAATTTTCAATATTTATATGTGTCCCCGTATTAACCAGAACTACAGTTAATATGTATGAAAATACCAGACATTCTCAATATATATAGTATCCCCATACAACCAGTCAGGACTACAGTATATGTATTAATATCAGTATTCTCACTATTATAATAGTATCCTATCGCCGTACCAACCAGGACTACAGTATATGTAATTAATAAACATAATTACAATATTATATATATCCCTGTACCAACCAACCGATCATAAAAGTATATGTCTTATCCC
>CM033472.1:248735447-248782110 GCA_019447015.1 Hymenochirus boettgeri
CACATCTACTGTACAATCACTACCACATGTACTGTACAATTACTACCACATCTACTGTACAATCACTACCACATCTAATGTACAATCACTATCACATCTACTGTACAATCACTACCACATGTACTGTACAATCACTACCACATCTACTGTACAATCACTACCACATCTACTGTACAATCACTACCACATCTACTGTACAATTTTTTTTCTGTCGCATGTGTATTCTAGCTTCACTGCTCTCTTGTAAGCTCATTAGTTCTCAATCTCTGTGCAAGCTTAATTCCAGCTGATTTGTCACAGGTTTCCAAGGGCAGGTAACCGCTAAAACTAGGGAGCAGCTTACATTCGTGGTTTTCCATCTGGTAGAGCCAAAAATAATAAAATGCAATTAAGGAAATTGAGCAAAATAAACAAAACAATGTATGTGTTTTGTTCAACTGCTTCGGACTAAAGAGCTTCTTTGTTTCTGTGCGAGCGACTTTCCCGTTGAGATAATCATTTTCGTTTGTCTTTACTAGGAAAACCACATTCACATTCCCCACACCGTGTAAAAAGCTACACACTGGTAATGTATTAGGGCCGAGCGTGGCTGTTGATTATGCGTGCACACTTGCCACTTTACAGACGATTGCTTTTAGCAAACCCTACGACTGGGCCGTTAAAGGCTCTTCACCGGGTAAACACACTAATGTCCTTAAAGAGACAGTAACAATATTAAGGGTTCGTCGTTAGTTTGTAGTACGTGCTGCTGCCCACTGTCTGAGCTTTCCCTATAAAAGTATTATAGAAAGGATCAGGGGAGAACATTCAGGACCTGAAGGCCGACTCTGTATACTTTATTGCGCAAGCCGACCATGTTGAAGAAATGTTGGGAGTTTCCCTTGATCCTGAGACAGACAAGTTAGGTGCTAGGCCACCTATGCGTTTTGCCTGCAATTTTTTCTAAAATGGAAATCTCAGGGACACACCAAATCCCCAGGATTTCACCTGCACGTTGCAATTGGAATTAATTGTAAGGGGAATATTAACGATATTTTGCACAAACCTTCCGGTTCTGTTTCCATCTGTAGGTTTGCGAATAAGAAGTATTTGCTTGAATCTCGCAAGTTGGTGAACGGGTTTTTGATGAAAAAAGGGAAAATAGTTCAACGGCAAAAAGTTCATAAATTCTGACAAATTTTAGGGCTAAGCCGTTTACTAGCGGACATTTCGATCGCGATTGTGATCCGTTTGGCTGGCGAAAAAAAAGAGTCAGTGAAACACAGTGTGTGCGCTGCTATTTTGCATTTGTTCGATAGCAGAACATAAGGAATCGTCGGTCGAAACGCGTGACCTTGCGTTAGCGTGGATGACGTGCGTGTTTGTTTGGTTTGTCGCACAAAACTACCGCACGTCCTTATATTTATGGCGTTTCTTGCAAATTGGTGGCCATCTGCTGGATAACATAGAAACACCTTATGATTTACAAGAAACCGATCGTTTTCAAGTACACTCACAAACTGCTAAAACGGGTGAGAAAGAACAACAAAATAATAAAGCACTATGGTCTAATATGATATTACAGAGGGCTTGTAGCACGCTGAATAGCACATGCATTGGGCCGTCCAGTTATTACAGCGTTACTAGTGTACTCCTATGAGGGTAATTAGTGTCCACCACACAGAAGATAATGCGGAGAAAAGCTACAATTAAAGTCTATTATGGAGTGAACACGGCCCATCACGAGACATGAGTCTGCACCGTTTTGCATTGTGTTGGACATGTGTTCTTTATCTGAATCTGTTCTACTGATGGAGTGGTAAGGCAGCTGTGGTTTCAGCTTGAATTCATTTTGAATTAAAAAGGGATTGTGGGATAATTGTTTCCTGTTAAAACGCTTGTGTATGAATGGGAGAAACACAGAATAAAGATACTCAGAATGGGACAACGTAACCATCCCTCTCAAGTCCCATTATTGTAATACAAGGTGATAAAGACCTGAAGATATTGGCCTCCCAGGTTTTCCATCAAGCCTTTGTTCGTTTGCCAACTCATTCTTTGGGATTTAGTGATTGTCTGAAGAAGACCTGAAGGTTCTTCCTTGGAACCCTGTCAACCTTAATAACGGGAGGGATGTAATCCTGTTACATCTTCCAATGGTTGCGTTCACTATGGCCTTGTTGTGTGTGGGACCCACACTTTGCTTCCACCATGTTCCAGTTGGAGGGTTCCAGATGGAAATTGTCTTTTAGGGGTGAGGGGAATGGTGGTTATATAATAAGTCTAATGTGGCTGAGATTAGGTACAGATGGTTAATGGGACGGCTCAGCCTATTGTGAAACATACATTGTGGGTAATGTTATTGAAATAGCGATATGAGATAACTTACCTGGATATATCCATTCCCACCTATAGTAAAGGGTCCATGCTCCAGTGTTACTGTCCTACACTGACATCTGTTCCTTTCACACGTTTAACAATGGGTGGAGATGAAACTCTACCTTGTTTAGTTCCTGTTACCCGACATTCCCGGTTCTTTTATATATAAGCTTGAGGTATTTAATTGTTTTATTCGGGGATTCCCCACTGAATCCCTGACTCTTGAAACCTTATCTTTGTCAAAATGAGCCATAATTTCTTCGTAGTGGTCCTTTAGTTGCTTTCTTTATTATACATTTTTCTATCCAGATTTGTTGAAACTTTCAGTACAACACCTAATGAGTTTACACACCTGTAGGGGTGCAAAGGAAATTAAAGTCATTGCATTTCTCTAGAGGCATATTTTCCCCTTCATCTCTACTCCAGGTTTATTCCTCTATCCTATTCCCACCTCAGTTTCCTCTAACAATCCAGATTTCCAGCAAACCTCAGCCCAGTGAATCTGATTATGTTCTGCTGCACGTGTTCCCCATTTTTTAAGTTTGGAAGCTGTGGAATTTGGTTAAGAGGAAATGTGTTCGGTTTCCTACCACACCAAGCACCAGTGTCTGTACTGTGTAGTTTAAATATGCCGCTCCCTCAAACTATTCTTGTGCAACACAAACTGTGGCAAGGTGTCCGTTGTACTGGCTGAATTGATGGCAACTAATATCATTTGTTGTCAGAGTGAGGAACGGGATCATCGTTCCCATTCTTCCCCTACAGTGACGTCCAGAAATGGAAACTCATTAACTGCGATTTGGGATCTTCGGTTTACAGTCAGGTGCCATAAGGTTTGGTGAAAGTAGGTTGAACCTTTTAAACAGTTTGGTACGAATTGACATTGGCTATTCAGTGGCACCTATCCAGGGTGGGAACTGGCATGTACCCCAGTGGCGCAGGAAATCCTAATCAAAAATATAATAAAAACCTGGGACCCCTTCGGCCTTCGCTACCAGCGGGAACAGGCTTTGTTTAGCCGCATGGAGCACAGATCCATGCAGTACAGAGATGTTACTCCAATCATCCATAACATTAAGCACCACCTGGCCAAGTTATTAGTAGTCCTTTAAGTAAGGTAAGTTTGTATGTGGGGCCTTTCACAGATTGGACTTGGTTATCCAGCCATCCTGCAGTCGCCTATTGTCTGCGATTCTGCCGTTCATGGAAGTGTCATGCAGATCAAAGAAGACAATGATCCTCACACATACTTAAGGTTCGTACACATTGCGATCACGGCTGCGCGTCGAGAGATCTTCCCGGCAGAAGATGGGAATGATCCCGAACAGCACCCGTTTCCGCGATAGAAGTGCCCGCTACACGGCCAATGTATTGACCGAAACGTTCCATTTGTGTACACACTTTGTGCCTCCGGTTCGAAGAACCTGTGGTACACGTGTGTACAACCTTTAGTACAACCCAATAATGGTGATGTTTATTGAACTGCTAAAATCACCACACTACCAAGGAGATTCAGTTAAAAGTTAGTTATTGTTAAAATGGTGATAATTCTTGCCCCAATCAGATGTTGCTTTCAAATGGTAAATAAGATCTGATTGGTGGGGGCAAAAATAGCACCATTTTTAACGATAGAACTTTTACTGCATCTCCCTGTAACAGTTTTTCGAACGCATTGGGTTTCTTGTCAAATGGAAACAGTTATAGAATGGGTGGATCATCAATGAGGCTTACGAGTGCCATACACTAGACAATCCTCACCCAAAATGGGCGTTCGAACCCATGTGCGTCGCAGGTCGCGGTCTGCCCCACAATCATGTGTGAAGAGCCTTTAATTTGTAGAGGATTTTTAATAAAAAAGAACCAGAACCTATTAGATACATAATGTTACTATTAGATACAAAAATGCTCATCTCAATCTGTTTCCAAACAGTTCAGGGCAATCCCTTTTATCGATATATTACCACCCATGCTTCAAGCTATAATCCATCCGGTAACTGGTTTCTTAGAGCATGAAGGAGGTGTTAGGTATAACTACATGTGCTATTTATCCAGCTTAGCTACAGTGCAACCATGGACAAACATTATACCGGGCACTAGTGGTTGGCACGTAACAATATGTCATGTATGTATTGTATGTATGTTTGTGTATGTTTGAGTATGTATGTCTGTGTATGGTATTTATGTATGATGATAATTTATTATTAAGTGCACACTTGGGTTACGCAGCGCTGTACATATAAATACAGAGTATACAAAAAGGGGTCAGTTCAATACATTATCAGCATAGATAAAAAATAAGTTAAAATCACTTACCAACCTCCTTTCTAGCAAAACATTGATCATGGATCATAATGATTATCCAGCTCCAGGGAATGTCATAGAATGTTGGACAGGAGAAACCAACGTTTCATGGTATCCGATGATGAGGAGCATGTTGGCCACTTCACAGACACTGGGGTACAGATAGAAGATTAATCGATACTGTAGATAATTAAAAAACTGACAGACACACAGACACTTTACTATAAACTTCTAGTAATCCTTACTATCTGGCCAAACTGGAGATTTCATCAATAAGAGTTCACGAAACCTCTCTATAATCACACCTAATCCAGTTAAAGGGGGTATGTCAACCCCCCTAAACAAAAATTCTTGTTCCATTGGAAACCCCAAAGAACTAGACCCCATTCTCAAATTGCTTTTAAATCGGCAGCTTAATAGGATGGCGCCCTCATCCACTGAGAATGGCTCTCATAATCACGTACCCTTCTGCTGACTTCCATTGCACTAAAGGCCCAAGAGACAAGCAAAGGGCAAGTCCCTGGGAACGAGGGCTGGGTAAGTGTATTTAGCTGCCAGATTGAAGCCAATTTGATCCCATGTGAAAGACTTCGTGTTGGTTATGGGTAGAGATGTTCGAAATGTTGAATTTCTTCCGTTTTCCAATTTTCTGAAATTGTTCTGAAAGTTGGAAACTTTCGATATTTCGATAAAATTTCTAAATCTGGTTCCGTGAAATCCGGCGAGTTACAAAGTTTTGTAGGGGACTTCGAAACCCTCAGGTTCTATTCGAACCCTCATTACATTCTCTAGTAGTGGGGGTTTCCAGTAGAAATTTTAGGTTTTTGAGGGGTGAACATACCACTTTAATTGTCTCCCCGATGTAGATAATCCAATAAATCATAGAAAGCTGAAGGTCCATTTTTCAAGTGTTGTATATGTAGATCCTGGATAACAATAGAGAATAGGTTATGCTATCTCCAGCTATGGAAATAGTGTTTCATATTGAACTAGCCATTGACTTTAAGTGACAATTAATAAGATCTGTGATGAATGGACCGTTTAATGGAGGAGATTGCACAAGAGGAATGTTACGGTTACAGTCATAGATTACCGGGAATTCATTTCAAGGTTGTTTACTTAAATATATATAGATTCACTGACTTGATCATGGTGGAAGAAAAACAGGAGAGTGTCAGGAAAACTCCTGTGTTGGCTCTCTGCACAAGTTTATCAACAATGACGAGATGAGGTAATGGGGAAAGTCAAATAGAAACAAAAATAGCTGGGGACTGTGGCATTACTGAACCCTGGGGAAATGTTTTCCTAGTAGGCCCCCATCTAACACTCTTCTCTTCACCGCCAGTCATAAGGGTCCAAGTGCCAATCACAGCCAATGTCCTGTGTTCAAATTGCTGAACGGTAATATTGATGGGGAAGGATGTTGTTAAAGATCTAAGATGACCAATAACAATATACATTTTAGTTTGGGGGTGGACTTGCCCTTTAACTTCAAGTGTGGCAACCAATATGTAAGACAGTGTCACCCACCTTCCCATCAGAGGGAATGGCGAGGCTCGTCGGGTAAGTAACCTCTCCGTTAATGAATATCAGAAATAAATATACTTATAACCTTCTTATTATAGTCACTTACAAGGGTTGGTTTGTCTCCCTGACTTTCCATTTGAAATTTTAAAGGGCATGTCAACCTGAAACAAAAAATCTGGTGCCTTGTCCGTTATCTGCCTGAAACCACAATGCTATTTTACCCATTTATTACAAGCATTGTTAACCAGGTATTATTTATACGTTCTCTTCCGTGTTCTGGCAAAGGTATCCCGCCTCCTCCCTCTGTTTAGGGAGCTTTTATAAGCTTAGCATGTGCAGGGAGACAGCATGGGAAATGACAATCAAATTGGTTTTATTTTGGCTGTGAGGTCAAGTAGTCACTAAGCCCTTGATTGACTGCATAAAGGGAGGAGCGAGCTTTACTTTGTCAAATAGAGGCAATAATTAATACTTGGATATCTAGTTAATAATACAATCTCTATTTGTGCTCTGAATATGCGTAGGTTGGATGTTGGATTGTGGGACAGGGTCCACGATGTGTGAGCAGGTTGTTTGTATTAGAATGTGCCAGTGCATTAGCCCTGAATTTAATAAAACATAAAGCACATGTATCTGTATCAGAAACTGGGATCATGGTCAACTGAATAGAAAAGCTTATTCTGGGGGGTAACTACCAGCATAAGCAGGATCTATGGGGCATTGGGGTGCCCCTACTGAGCAAAAACTGAAACATTTGCTCAAGGCGCGCCCCTGCGGAACACTAAAAAGGCGGCAGTTAAAAAAATCCTTCCTGCAGTACAGGCATTTCAGCACCAGTCCACCGTCAGTGTTAAGTCAAGCCCTACCGTCATGTGAGTCAGCCCCTCCAGTCCACCATCATGTGTAAGTCAGCCCATATAACCACCTCACACAGCTATGCCTATGTTCCCAGATGAAGCCATGTCCCCTGTCCTGCGAAGGGGCAATTTAAAAGTTGTTTTCAGGTTGTCAACAAAACTCTAGGAACACCCCTGGTATGGGGGAAACCCCAACTTACACTACACTTCCATTGAGACAAGGCACCACCCCCAGCAGCCACGTAAAGATTCTTCCTATGCAACTATAAGTTACTGGATTGTTATGGTTTTAGGCCTAATTGCTAAATGCTGAAGAATAAGAGAATCTCTTATTATTTCTTGGGTAAACAATGGAAAAACCATTACTGATGTTAGGAATGTGGCAGCAGGGTCAGGGATTGGGGGTGGGGTGGGGGGGGGTACTGAAGACTATGGAGACAATAAATGACCGAAAACAAAGAGAGAAAACACGTTGAATCAAAGTGCCATATGATAATGGTAGTCATCTCAATGATAATGGATTCTCCCCAGAAACCTGACCAAGGGACCTTCCATTGGGGGTTGATTGATCCAAGGCATGGTTCCATCAAACACTTCTCAGTAGAGAATCCAGAGAGGACAAACCTGGTCAGTGAAGTTCCACCTGCTGTGTGAACCAAGTGAACAAAATCCAGTGATGAACCTTCCACCAATATCATAATGAGGAGATACTAATTCAAGGCTTTTCGGTTTAAATTCCCCCTGGTTATGGATAACCACTTCCCATGCTGTTTAAGATCTTATTACCCAGTTGTTGGTGGGCATGTGCACAGTGGTAAATAATCATCCAGTGCCCCAGTTCAATAGGAAACCAAGTTGAGTTAAATTGGGTTATAGTGTAATATTTTATGGTTAACTATGTTTGCCAATACTGCACCGTTACAGTCTGGTATGTTGCCCACCCTACTGCAGAAACACCCATTGAAATCAGCATGTCTGAAATCTATCTGTAGAGCTGGCTGGGAGCCAGGTGGTGTTTAGTCACGCACGAACGAGATGTAGTTTAATTTCAGTTTGAATGCCATAAATTGCCTAGGAATTGGGATGTAAAAGGAATGACCACAGGTGCCCAGCCAAGGACATTTTTTAAAATAAAATGATTATTCCCACTACTGGACATAAAGGGATTCGACTAAGAGGATTTTAATAAACCTTCCTTCTAACCCATATTATATGTGTGTGGGTTTAATTATTGCTTTACAGTGAACTGTGGTAACTGGACCTACAGCAAGTGTAAGGTCCAAATATAGATTTTTCTATATAAATCGTATGACATTCCCACAGAGTTTGGTCTTCTAAGCTGATTTACAATAATAATTCCATTCAAACTACTGGACGTTTATACCGTTGTTCCCCTTGACAAGGGGTAACACAACATTTATTCCGAAGAATCCAGTGAGGCTGTGTGTTGTACACACATTGATGCATGCCATATCGTGCGTTGTGCGGGGTTTGCTCGTGCTGCGATCCTGTCATTTCATGGATCGGTGGGCACATGGGAATCGCCACCAAAAACTGATGACGCATTGCTCTTATCGCTTTCTATCATGAGATTGGAATTGCAATCTGTTCGGTTATATCTGGATGGGTTGCTGCAGATTAACAGGGTATTCAAATAAAGTTCTTATCGTTTAAAAATGGCTGTTGTCAGTGTAGTCGTGTAGCTTTCAAAGTTAAATAGTTTGATTGGTTGCGGGCAAAATTGCACCATTTAATTTTAAATGATAAAACTTTAATTGAATCTCCTTGTAGTTTGTTAAATAAACCCGCAAGACATTATATCTTTATATTGTTATTCTTAGCAGAAAAATAAAATCATGAGATACCATTCACAAACACAAAACGCGTCGGAAAAACACCATAAAATGCATTGCAATTTAAAGCTTTTTTGCTGTGCCATTTTACATTGTCTTAGGTCGCCATAAAAATGCATAAACTGGGCACATGATTTTTCATGTGCCAGGCCCCCCAAAAACGACCGTTTGTAAAAAACACATTTCAGGAGGTATTGTCACTTAAAAATTGGCAGAGATAGCTTGGTTTGTCACTCAGAGACTGCAGCTACGATCCTCCCCTCCCTTTTGACTGGCACTTTCATTTGATCGAAATCAGGGTTTTCAGCCCTGCCAGATCAAAACATCAATGTTGGGCATATTACCAGTCAATGTGGGCATCTAATGCCTCACTATGGGCCATCAAATCCGATCTATACCAGTCAATGGGTGGGCATTTAATTCGAGTCACTGTGGGCATCATTTACCAGTCATTGTGAGCATTATTTACCAGACATTTGTATAAAGCCCCTTTCCCATTTCTGAAAAGCTACACCCCACTTCCCACAAAGCATCTAAGCATCCCCACTTCACAATGTATAATCCACACACCTTCGGCGGCACGGCGAGGGGGGGCAACATTTGAAATTTTTTATTTTCAGGTGCAAAAAAATGTTCTGAGACGGCCTGCAGAAAACCCAACTGTGGATGAGCCAGCGGATAGGGGTGCCCCATCAAAGTTTTGCTGGGGGGCCCAAGTGATTCCTAGTTACCCCCCATAGGATATCAAACAGCTGATTGCATGCTTGCATAAATTGCCTCGCTGGGTAGAGGTGGTCCTGCTAGGGCCTGACACTAATTTTGTTATCCAATGTTACAAACGAAATAAAGAGCGGGTAGGGCCATAAGATGATAAGGAAGTAAGATACCTCCGTTGAGAAAGATTTGTTTTGATTTCATTGATTCCAGATTCCCGAGTACGCAATGGTGAACCTTATTAACTGAGTCAATATGGAATTACCAGATGAGAAAGGGTGATTGGTCCCTGCCTATTCTAAACATTCTGGTACCATGATGTCAGCTACTACTGAGGATTAGTAACCTTGTAGTGGTAACATCCTGGTCCACAATGTGAAGGAATAGAACCATTTGGATAGCTGGAGGCTTACTAAAAAGAGACAATGGCAAGAATGATGTATGAAGAAAATATAACAATTATAGATGAAACAGTTATGTAACTAGGAATCACTGGGCCCCCCCAGCAAAACAATAATATGGCCCTATCTGTGCTTCATCCCCATTGGTTTTTGGGAGATTGCTATATCTTGTCAGGCAAACATAAGCAGATTGGGCCCCCCCTAACAGTCACCCCGCCCCTGCTCTCCCCCTGGTATTATGCACTGCAATTACCCAAGTAATAGCTAACTGGCGCTGATTCATTATTTACCCCTTTTAGGATCTTCTTGGACTATTCTTATCTCCCTGCAACCCCAAACTGCCAATTGTTACCAGTTAATTACAAATGTATTTTAACCAGATATTTTAATTATCTATTCCTTTCCTTTCTGGCAAGGTATCTGCTTATCCCCCTGCCTAATGAGCTTCTTTTATAAAATTTTAGCATGATCAGATAAAACCGCCACGCCATCACGGGTTGTGAATCATAATACAAGCCATGATTGAACTGCATGGAGGGAGCGGCCAGCTAACCCTGCAAGAATGGGCACATAATAAATATCCCTAAGGGAAATAGTTCACTCAAAAAGTTTGATTAAAGCCCGGAGGTTAGGGAGCTATGCTACCTCCCTTCTTCAATTCAATTGAGCAGTGAGCAAGGACGAAGGAAGTAATAGCTCCTTACCCCTCGAGCTTCAATCCAATAAATAAGGAGATAGCTCACTTTTCCAGTGAACTATTCCTTTTAAATATCGGTTAGATAATGCAGCAATAATGGAAAATGTATCAGTTGGGTGTGAAGGCAGGTGGACTGACATTGACCCGTTTTTGTGTTTCAGGATGACATAGCCCTTTAAACAGTGTTATACTAGTCTGGGAAAAGTAAGATGATCACAGGCACGTATCTCCACATGTGCAACCTTCTGTTTAGACCAGCACAATCCATTCCACTAGACAACTTTATTACAGTATTTTGAGTTCTGGAGCAGACTCTGTATCCAGACCCACGTAACAGTTTTTTTCATCCCATGAAAAACATTTGTATGTGAAGTTGCTATAACCCTGGAACTGAACAATTATATTTGTTGATGAACGAAGGGAATAAAACATCCAGACACTAGACAGTGGTTAGTAACTATTACTAGCCATAATTATCCTTAAAATTGTTTTTAATAGCAACAATTAAAATATGTGGAGTTGTGTTTTCCTATCTGCACGCAGTCTTGTTTATTTTCAGGATTTCAACACTTTTTTTAACAAATGCTGTCCAGTATCGCTAGGATGGGAAGAAGAGTCATGACTTGACTAGGGAGGACCAGTAGAGAATCAGTTAGGGCTAGGCCACACTAGCGCATTTTTCACGTGAATTACGTATTGTGTTTTGCACTCCTATAGCTGTAATTAACACGGTGTCAGTGCAAGCAATTGTGGGTGCTGCATTGTATTCAACTGACCTGCCGATCTGTTTTCGGAGGCATGGCGAGCAACCATTTTTTGGGGAATTGCATACCACACAATAGCGTATATTATAGAATTACACGGGGTTGTTGCTGTGTATTGTAGTGTTGCCTCAGCCTTATTGCACAAGTAAAGTGTCCCTGCTACCATGGATGATGGCTGTATGATAACCCACCGTGCTAAGAATTGAAAGTTCATTAGTTTTTTTATATAAATGCTGTTTTACTTACCACCATATTTATTCATGTTAAAAAGTGGCAAACACTTAGATTAGAGCCATTAGGCCAACCTGCAGGCATCACTTTTCCAAGCTAGAACTCTTCAATGCAATATACGGATCTTGGATATCCCAGGAAAGCTATCTAATAAAGTTGCTCTTTATTGGTTCACAGTACGGACCATGATTGTTGTAATAGATAGCATGAGAGAAATTGACTATCTGCCCCACTATCCACCTGGCATTATCGATAATATGGCAGTAGGTGGCCATTACGTTCAAAAGGTTACTTGGGGGGCAAACGTAATTGCGATTGGTAGCACCCAGACGATCTTTAATAGGACAGATGTCAAGTGTTTTTTTAGCTTGTATGTAGATGTACCATACACAGTGTTACGGCAATCAATTAGTAGGTGATTAATGTCGAAGTGTCCGTCTATTGAGAGGTTACGTTACATTAAATTTATCGGAACTTCAGAAATACGACAGATCATTTTTACCACATTGACTTTCCCATCCTTAGTAAGATTGCTATTACACCCCCCATCACATATTGCGTTTAACGCGATGGAGAAAACGTACAATTTTTGCGGGCCAATTCAATTGGAAAATAATCTACTTACACATGCAGGGCTAACTATCGCCACCGTGCAACTGTAGCAGGCTAACCACAAACCAGCTTGATCGCGATATATGATGGAAACATACGTGTGATAGGTTTAAAAAGGGCTGGTTCGCGGAGAGTTTGTAAATCGTGGAGGGGGGAGGGGGTTGGGTCCAGGCCGGCCTTCAATCTCGAGGGGAATTGAGTTCTTCTCCCCTGCGCAACATGAGGATTGACGGGAATTTATCAACCAGGTACACCATAGATGGGAGACATGAGAACAGCAACAATAATCAGCAATCTAGTCAGATATCGCCCGTCAGGTCACAGCCTGACCCTAAGATAATGTAGCCACAAATGGATTTACTCAGTAAAACTGAACGTTAGGTGGGTACACACAATATCGGTCAGGCAAATGTCCTCCTGATGGACCAAACGATTGGGGAGTTTACTGTCAGACTCTGCCCATTCATCCAGTCAGGGTGAACGGGCGACCAGCATTGTTCACCGCCGCTGCCCAAAATCACCAGTGGAATTTTTTGGCACCGAAAAATTGATCGACTACACGGAATATTGGCCAGTGAACCCAAAAAAAAATTATATGGTCCACATAGAAAATACATGATTTCATCATGATAATTCATCCTCCTGGGCTTGTCGGTTGGTAACCCTTTAGGAATCCTTGCATCCAGTGTTGTTGAAGGGAGCAAGGAGGAGATGAGGTTGGAGCTGGTACAGCTGCTTCTTCAGCTCCCTTTAAATAACTTTATGCCTTGTTGGGGAGCTGTAATTGCCAATAAGGGTGGGGTTGTGTGGACAATCATTGGTGCATATTGGTTGATACTGGGGCCTCTGGGGACTCAGAGTCTGGGCAGAGGACTGGAATGTGCCCAGAACCAGTACAAACAATGTACAGAGACAAATGTTCGCAGATTAAAGTTACATATAAAGCATCCTACTCATTGAAGAATCAATGGGAAGGATTGTCCAGAAAAGAGAATAGATTGATTACAGTAATGTGGCTTAAACTCGAGCCCTGGAAGACTGATTGAGCCTTATCTGTAATAAGACATGTACTGTTAGATTGCAATAAGCAGGTATATACCGTATAATTAGAAGGGAGAGCAGGGAAACGTGAATGATTAGTATAGACTGAGTACAGACGTCCATGTGCACCAATTAATAACCTGCTCACTTGATTTTAAACGGTCATCAGTGGAAAAATAAAAAGGCCTACATCCATAAACTACAACTCCAGCATTCCATCTCTGCATTTTTCTGTTGTAAGGTGCATGGTAGGGAAATGCGGGGATTGTAGTTTTTCAACATCTAGTGGCAGCAGGTTTGGGATGGCTTGTATATACTGTTATACAGGAATGGTTGTGTTATGTGGAATCTAGAATTTATTACCATTTGCCATAGAGCTCACGAGGCGTCAGGGTTTGCTGGTATCCCTAATAGAACAACAGTAGCTGCCGATTCTGTCTTGACAGGAAAATAAGTGAGTGTGCTGTGTTTATACAGACAATAGACATGTATCAGACAGCCCTGATTATTCCACCCAGCCTGCGTCGCTGTTGTGTTCATATAGAGGTTTTGTGGTCTAGCCTGGCTCAAGATGAAGAGGCCAGCTCCCCGATCGACCTCAATGCAATACAGGCATGTCTACCATAGCGTGCAACAAGAGTGGGCCTGTCTACCGTACATGACGCCTAGACCACAAAAAACAGGTCCACAAAGATAAGAGTGAAACCAGGCCCTGCTCCTTTTTTAGGCCCAAAAACATGAGTTGTTTTCTATGGGTCAGATTGTTAGATATAATGGACATTGGGCCTCTAACGTCCTAATCTCCCCTCCACTTGTGTTTAACCTCGTTTGGCCTTTCTGGGTCAAGTATTTTGCTGCCAATAGGACGCACACACTGTTTTGGTTGTTTTCTTGGTCTGGGAAATGTTCTTTCCAAACACTTCAGGTTCATTTTGATTTGTTTCCCGGGTTAGTAAATTCAATTTCGAAGTGGGTTGTGGAACGTGACACTAAAAGGATTTCTATATTATTTATTCTGTAGCTTTCCAGCTGGCAGCCCATGGGTGTTTACAGGCTTATATCCCATAGCTGGCAATTACTATTTCCCTTGTCCAAGGAGTTTTTGCAGAAGGAGGTCTCTGTTAATATGATTATCTCGGTAAGACGCAAGTTATCCATACACACAGATGGAGACGTCTTTGACGTTAACAAAAACTACAGAAGCCTTTGCCTATACACAGGGCCGCCTTTGATAACAATATATTACCAGGGGGGCGCCAGCTAGAAGTCTTATTCCAGACCGTAGGACACAATTGTGTATCACTATTGTGTATCATTTGTGTATTTATTGTGAGAATCGCAGTGTATTATTACGGAGTAGTAATTATCCACTATACACGTGTGGATTGGCTTTACTCCGGTATGTAGGTTTAAGGTTTGGTGGTTTCCCATTTACGTTGATACTTTCTGGCTTTGACGATTCCGTTTCAGCTCGGCAGATTGACTTCGCTGATGGTAACGTTTGTACAGCGTTGAAGAAAATAAAATATAGGTCTAAATATTTGGTTCTCAAAGCAAAATAAATCCCTCCCAGCCCCATTTTAACTCTAATTTGCGGGAATAAACGATTAAAGGCCCAGGGGCTGGATCTGGGACAAAACCTTTATCCAACCTGCGATTTCTCATTTATACCAATGTGATCTCCTGGAATGGGTAAATAAATACTTATAGGGTTCGTTACCAGCCAGACCCGGTGCTGTCTGGGAACCATGTTACCTTCACTGGGTGGTACACACCATGGATGGACTCCCTTTTGGTACTATGTGTACCCTGCAACACACTCGAGTCACCTTCTGAATGGTCGGTTACAGCCCAGAAAATGCCCCCAGTCATCACTCCATATACTGTAGTTATGGGGGTCGGCAGGACTCCTTAGGGTTATGCGCAGTTAAGAACAAATTTCCATATCTTATATACTACCGAGAGTTTTCAGCGTGGACGCTGGACCATTGATCCGGCTGGCACGTGATACCGGTTGTGCACATACGGGTGCAAGACGTCCACGGGTGTCGCGCAAGAAAGGCAATCTTGAAAGGTTATATTTCCCACAAAATCATATAATGTATGGTGCCCCTAACCCTAAATGCGTACCTTTATAACTTTACATTAGGGTTGGGGGGTCCATACACTATTTGAATATTTATTTTTTAAAGAAGAGAGATTCAAGCGCTGAGTGATCTGAAGGGGGGAGGGGGGGGAGCTCCAGTGCAACTGTGCCAGTAGTGTTAGAGGACAAGGAAGCAGGCAGTACGGAGTTACACAGAGAGGTCCTACTCTCATGTGTTGGCCTTGTTGACACTAGAAACTGACAATATGCGCGCAGCATTCGTTTCGTCGTCTTTTATCTTCTGTCAGTTCTTTTTTCAGGTTTCTGTTCAGTTCTTTTATCATGCATTTGTCAGTTCTTTTCACCTTTCTGTCAGTTCTTTTCATGGGTTTCTGTCACTTTTTTCACAATGTGTCTATCAGGAAATGCACCACTCCTGTTGTTGGGAGTTTAAGTCACGAAACACTGATGTTGATAATAGGTTAGTTGAACCTAGTTGATGACCTCTATATTGGCGTCGACTGCGAACAGAAAGTTAACCGCTTAGCCACCGGCAAAGCAATGTTATATGCCCGAAAGCGGCATTCTAATTACAACACTTTAAGAATACGCTAATAAAAGCGGGAGTAAACAGTGCAGAATAGCAAAATGGCAAAGAGCTCTCGGTACATGCCGTATCTGTAATAGATTTTATCTAGAAAATATATTCAAAAATGGAGAGAAATGCGCATGCAGTGCGTTTTTTAAACACCATGGACCCGGAAACGCAGTGGACACATGGGATACAACTAGTTAAACTGTCCTGTTTTTTTCGTGTTTTGCGATAAGATTACAGAACGGTAGTATAGGTGAAACTTATTGCGAGTATAAGATACAGACTAGTGTGAACCGAGGGTATATAAGATACAGAACTAGTGTAGGGATAAGAGACAAACAAGCGATAAGATACAGAACTAGTGTGAATGAGGTAATAAGGTACGAGAACTAGTGTGGAACGAGGTATACAGGGTACAGAACTAGGTGAACGAGGTTAAATACGGAACAGTTGTGAACAGGTATAAGATCACGAACTAGTGGTAACAAGCTATAAGATACGAACTAGTGTGAACGAGGTATAAGATACAGAACTAGTGTGAAACAAGCGATAAGATCAACTAGTGTGAATGAGGGTATAGGTAACAGAACTAGTGTGAACGAGTGTATTATAAGGTACAGAAACTAGGTGAACGGAGGATAATAACAGAACTAGTGTTAAGAACGTATGGTATATATACAGAACTAGTGGGAACAAGCTATCGAATACAGAACTAGGGAACGAGGTATAAGCTACAGACTAGTGTGAACAAGCGATAAGATACAGACTAGTGTGAATGAGGAAAGATAACAGAACTAGTGTGACGAGGTAAAGATACAGACACTAGTGTGTAACAAAGCGATAAGATCAGAACTAGTGTGAATGAGGTATAAGTACAGAACTAGTAGGATACAAGCTATAGATACAGAACTAGTGTGAATGAGGTATAAGATACGAGAACTATGTGAAAGGTAATAGATAGGATATGAAAAGAATGTACAGCTATAGGTACAGAACTAAGTGTTGAACTAGCTATAAGACTACAGACTAGTTGGTGAACGAGCTATAAGATAGCAGAAATAGTGTGAACGAGGTATAAGATACAGAACTAGTGTAACAAGCATAAGGTACAGAACTTAGTTGTGAACGAGCTCATAAGATACAGAACTAGTGTGAACGACTTATAAGATACAGAACTAGGGTGACGAGCCTGTAAGATAACAGACAGTGTGAGACGAGCTATAAGGTACAGAACTAGTGTGAACGAGCGATAAGATACAGAACAGTGTGAACGACTTATAAGAGGATCAGAAATAGTGTGAACGAGCTATAGGTTACAGAACTAGTGAGCGGCTGTAAGTATACAGAACTAGTGTGAACGAGGTATAACGTATACAGAACTAGTCGTGAACGAGTCTAATAAGGATACGAACTAGTGTGACCGCGCGGTAGATAAGCATAACTAGTTGTAACGAGCTATAAGGTACAGACACTTAGTTGTGAACGACATAAGATACAGAACTAGTGTGTGAACGGTATAAGATACAGAACATGTGTGAACGACGGTATAACGATACAGAAACTAGCTTGTGAACAGCGATACATATACAGAACTAGTGTGAAGAGGTATAAGGTACAGAACTAGTGGAACGAGGTATAAGGTACAGAACTTCTGTTGAACGAGGGTAATAAGAGTACAGAGACTAGTGTGAACGAGGTTACATTGATACAGAACTAGTGTGAACAAGCATAAGATACAGAAATCGTGTGAACGAGGTATAAGACCAGAACTAGTGTGACGAAGCGATAAGATACAGAATAGTTGTGAAGGGTGTATAGTGAAGCAGAATAGTGAACGAGTATTAAGGTACAGACTAGTGTGAACGAGTATAAGATACAGAAAACTATGTGTTGAACGAGGTAGATATAGAGATACAGAACTAGTGTGAACAAGCTATAAGTAAAGAAACTAGTGTGAACGGAGGTATAAGATACAGAACTAGTGGTTAACACAAGCGATAAGATACAGAACTAGTGTGAATGAGGTATAATACAGAATAGTGTGAACGAGGATATAGATACAAAACTAGTGATGAACAAAGCATTAAGTATACAGAACTAGTGTGAATGAGGTTATAAGAATCAGAACTAGTGGTGACACGAAGATCTAACTATTGAGCAGATACAGAACTGTGTGAAGAGGTATAAGATACAGAACTAGTGGTGAACAGTATAAAGTACAAAACTAGTGTGCAACGATATAGAATACAGAACTAGTAACGTATACTCTAAGCAGACTAGGTAACAGATAGACAGAACTAGTGTGAACGAGGTATACAGATACCGAGAACTAGTGTGAACAAGCTATAAGGTACAGACTAGTGTGAACGAGCTATAAGATTACAGAACTAGTGTGAGAGCCTATCATAAAGAACTAGTGGTGAACGAGCTGTAAGAACAGACTAGTGTGACGAGCGATAAGGTCAGAACTAGTGTGAACGAGCTATAAGATACCAGAACTAGTGTGAACGAGTACAAGGTACAGAAACTAGTTGTGAACGAGCTATAAGGTAGACAGAACTTCGTGTGAGCGACTGTAAAAGGATTAACAGAACTAGTGTGAACAGGTAAAGATTACAGAACTAGTGCTTAACGAGCTTAAGATACAGAACTGAGTTGAACAGTCTGTAAGCACAGAACTAGTGTGAACGAGCTATCAGTTACAGAACATAGGTGAACGAGCTATAAGATACAAACTACGTGTTGACCGAGGTGGTAGATACAGAAACTAGTGTGACGAGGTATACGATACAGAACTAGTGTGAAAAAGCGAGCTATAATACAGAACTAGTCGTGAACGAGCTATAAGATACACGACTAGTGTGAACGAGCGTAAGATACCGATACTAGTTGAACGAGCTATACGTGTACAGAACTAGTGTGGAACGAGCTATAGATACGAGAAACTAGGTGAATGAAGCTATAGAGCTTGTGAAGCGTTCCATTCTCCAGGTCATGGCAGTATATATCTTTTATTCAATAGATCACTGGACTTGAAATGTAGTTCTTGAAGACGTTTCGCTAGTCATCTGACTGTTTTTCATTCAGAATGACTTGTACAGAATATCTTCGGCATGTATGTAACCCCTGGAAATCCCAATTACGCATATCACAGTCAGGTTTTTAAGTGGTCTGGGATTGTGATGGTAGTGGCAAGTAGGTGTTACAGAACCCCAGAGTACGGGTTGTTTAAAAAAGCATGTCCATCAGGGCAGGCAGTTGTGTCAAACCCCCCCACCTCTATTTAGGCTTGGTTTCTTTAATTTCACTAAAATGGCCCTTCCTAACCACCTCTCTTGAAGCCAGTCCATCGTCTCTTCCCAGTATGGTAACATACAATCTTAAAGGTAGTCCCTTATTCCTTAAAGAGCAGTACCGGCTGAGCTCCTGACCCAGGAATGGTCTTGCTGTGCTGGCCATACGTTGATGGACAGTTTGCTGTTTTGGTTCTCCCCCACATCAACATCAGGATTCTTCACTGCACTGCACTGCATATATGTGGTCGCTTTTCTTGTGTTTCGTATTGGGGGTTTTCGGCATGTACCAATTGGCTGCCTCATATGTTGTTCGGTTTTAAAGCAGACGGGATACGATGTTTTTTGAAATCTCTTTTAATTTCTCGGAGAACCATGCTACATATGGTGACCTTGTTCTTCCTCCTGTCTTGCTTTTCCCACTTTCACTGTTGGGTATTCGTGTTCTTTTTCTTTCCTTCTATTCTACTTTCTTTGACAAAGGCCCCGTCCTGGATATCCACAAAGTTTTAAGGGCTCCTCTGGAGAGTGTTTCATTCTTTAGCCTTAGCCTCTGTGCTAGTGGGGATGTTCTCGGCTCTGTGTTGCATGGTTTGATGACACCCAGCTTGTGATCTAAAGGGTGTGGGAGTCACAACATCCAAATAACTGATCTGTGTGTGTTGGGTTCTGTAACCTCTCCTTCCAGTGTACCATTTTCCTAATTCTACCAAGCCAGTCCAAGAAAGCCCAGATTGTTGTTTTGTACACGAGCATAAGAATACCGAACCTAGTGTGAACGAGCTATAAGATACGAAACTAGGGTGTGAACTCGCTACTAAGTATACAGAACTCGTGTGAACGAGCTATAAGGTACAGAATAGTGTGGCGAGCTATAAGGTTACAGAACATAGTGTGAAGACGAGTGATAAATTACAGAACTAGTGTGAACGAAGCTTTAAGATACAGAACTAGTGTGAACGAGCTGATAAGGTACGACCTAGTGTGAACGAGCTATAAGGTTAACAGGAACTAGTGTGAACGAGCTATAAGGTACAGAAACAGACACAATAGTTGTGACACAAGGAAGCTATGTAACGGCATACAGATACAGACCGTGGTGAACGGTCTAGTCATACGGTAAGAGTAAGATACAGACTAGTGTTGAACGAGCTATAAGATAAACTGGAGAACGAGCTATAAGACACGAGTGTGAACGAGCTATAATGGACAGAACTAGTGTGAACGAGTCTTAGGTACAGAACTAGGTGAATGAGCTGTAAGATACAGAAACTATGTGTTAACGAACTATAAGATTACAGAACTAGTGGTAATTGAGTTAAAGAACGACTACGTGTGAACGGCTATAGATACAGAACGAGTGTGACACAGGTTATAAAGATACCAGAACTAGTGTACAGAGAGGCTATAAGATACAGAAACTAGTGGAACGAGCTTATAAGATACAGAACTATGTTGAACGAGCCTATGAGATAAGAACTTATGGTTGAACGAGCTATAAGATACAGAATATTGTGAGGAAGGATCTATAAGTATACTAAAGCTATGACAGCTATAAGATACAGAACTAGTGTGAACGTCTAGAAGATACAGAACTAGGTGTGAACGAGCTATAAGTACAGAAACGCTGGGAACGAGCTATAAGATACAGAACTAGTGGTGAACGAGCATAAGTACAGAACGAGTGTGAACGAGCATAATAGACTAGGTACGAGTAAGGACGAATAGTGTGAACAAGCTATAAGTACAGAACTAAGTGTGAAATGAGCTGTAAGATACGAGAACTAGTGTTGAACGGCTAAGCAACTATTGAAGATAAGATACTGACGTGGTGAACGAGCTATATCAGAACTAGTTGAACGAGCTATAAGGTACAGAAAACTAGTGAGCGCATAGGTACAGACTCGTGTACGAGCTATAAGGTACAGAACTAGTGGAACGAGCTATAAGGTACAGAAAATAGTGTGCACGAGCTAATAAGGTACAGAACTGTGTGAACGGCTATAAGGACAGAAACTAGCGTGAACGAGCTATAAGGTACAGAAACTAGTGTGAACGAGCTATAATAGAGTACAGACTAGTGTGAGAGCACGTAGACAAGGTTTACGAGTTAAGTACAGAACGAGTGTGAACGAGCCTTATAAGATAACAGACTAGTGTGAGACGAGCTCAGAGAGTAAAACTAGTGAAGGAGCTTATTGTTTCAACGAGTGTAACGAGCTATAAGAGACAGAAGGATAAGGTTAGGATTGTTTAACTCCACCCCAACATTTTAGTTGGGGGGTGGACAGCAATTTAAAGGTGACAGAATCTTACAGATTGGGTACACATTAATATACTTCTTTGGTTAGTTTTGAAAATTAAAGGGGAACTGTAAAGTCTGTTTCTTATCTGAAATGTTGGGAATTTCCCCTATTTTCTTGGATGCTTGAAGGACCCTTTTATCAGGTTGGCCCAACTGCAGCCTTCAGCAAATTTGGCTTCTGGGCACCAAATACCCCTGTGCAGTGCCACTAAAGCTAAAGGCTCAACACAGGTGTGAATGCTGGGGCTGACCGGCAGCGCACGTGTTAATGCGAGTCTGTTTTCATCGCAATCGTGCCATGAAACTTTTGGGTGAATCACAACGAGCCCACGTCAAAAGTCCATTTCTGCCTACAAACGCCTACACATGCAGCGAGTTGTCGGCGAATAATTTGTACCTACATTGCGAATACCTGTCTGTGTGGGCCCCCCAGCCTTAACATTGAATAAACACCATTCTTGCTTTCCCAGCATTTTACTGTACATGAACCACGTAAAGTAAATACAATATGTTGGAACCAGGGCCGGGGTCCTGTTATTAAACCAAATTGCCTGGTTCCCTTTGGTGCGGTGGTATTGAAAAGGAAAGAGAGGAATGTTGGTGAAAACCATTTCCTCCTCTTACGAGTTTTGATGTCGGTGATTGTGCAATGGGCTCTATCAATTCCAATTTACAAACCCCCATTATTTTTTCAGACTATTTCCATACTGGAAGGGTGGAGACTAATAAACATAGAAATCTATATTATTAATAAAAACGGGCAGCAAGGTTTGGGACTAACCCATAGAAAAACACGGGTTTTCTTCTTAAAACATGAGTTGATTCTGCAAACAAGGCATGCTGGGAGTTGTAGTTTCCAACATTTGAGAGCTCAAGGTTTGATATCTACTGATAAACAAACTCCATCTTTATTACACTCAGCACTTGCAGTATTGCATTCTACACCAGATTCTCAGTATAATTAACAAACATTAACGAAAAACTGTACTTTGCTGCCATCCTCCTGGAAAAAACGGTCACTCTTTGACATCTCAAGATGGTAAAACCATACTTTCATATTAGATTTAGTCAGGGACCTTTTGTCTGGTATTTTTCCAGGGTAAGTGTTATTTGTGAAGATTGCACCCCCACATAGCCCACAAACATGTAAAGGTTCATTTTTACAAGGTTCAACAAACAAAAAGCTGGTGTACTGTGCTGCCCACTAGTGGGGAAATGATTTTTCTGAAAAGACAAACCCATAATCACATTCTAAAACATGTATGAACACTGTCTTTAACATATGTAGGGATTGTGTGGTACGAGAACTATAAATCGGTTGTGCCACAATAATTCATCAGTAACATGTCTTTCCCGCCCTGAGATTATTACTATTATATCATGGTCATTATAATAATATAGTATCCAGCAAACTATTAAACACAATATAGATTATATATCATTATTCCATACATGATATCATGCACAACACCTATTATAACTCAGGAAACATTCATAATTATCATAGTATTATCACATCAGAGGATTATACTCGCGGCATTATAACAATATTACTTCTCCTTCCTATCAATCTAACATTATCCAACCCTAGGGACCTTGCCCTTAACTAGACACCTGCCCTTTCAGGTTCCAGTTGGAATGTCATTTTGTTTTTTATGTTTTATTTTTTAGCTAGGAATTGTAATTTCACAGTCACACACTAAACAGGTTATGACATCGCCCCCCCATTTATTCTTACCGTCTCTAAGGCTGAGGCCAACACTGTAATGCGCCCCAGCACCCGGAAAGGAGCATGTTACTGCCGCTCAGCGATTGCAACATGGTTTCCCGGGCGTGAGAGCCACGTTGCCAGTGTGCGCGCAATGCACTCGAGATTCTTCAATCTGTGCCTATACGATATTAACGGATCGCACATGCGCACCACACGTCACAACAAGTGTGGCCCACATCAATTGGCCCACACTAGTGTGCGCTTTTAAATGCCAATCGGACGCAACCCGAGTGGATGTGCTAAACGCACATCTCAGAGGACCCTAACACTGTGGATATCCAGACTGGGCCTTGTGTCAAAAGAAGTAGAAGGAAAAGAAACGAACAGATACCAACAGTGAAAGGGAAAAACAAGACAGGAGAAGAACATGGTCATCCATATTAGCAGGGGTTCTCCGGAAATTAAGAAGAAATTTTCAAAATAACACCGTCTCCCTGGCTGCTTAAACCGGAGCAACGGACACTGAGGCAGCAATTGAGTACATCCGAAAGACCCAATTCCGAAACCAAGAAAAGCACCATCACTATACGCAGTTGCAGTGCAGTGACAGAATGCTCTGAATTTGTATGTGGGGAACCAAAACAGCCGCCTCAACGTATTTCCCAGCGCAGAAGAGCATTCCTCGGGTCAGGACTTTAGCCTGTACCGCATCTTAAGTAAAGGCATACCTTTGAAGATTTGCACATGTTAACTATTGGCCAAAGGAACGTGACTGCGTTAGGAGGTGTTAAGAGGCCATTTATGTGAAAATAAAGAAACCAAGCCAAACTAGAGGTGGGGGGGTTCGACACCAACTGTTGCCATGTACAATGCTGCTTTTGACACCTTACTTCTGGAGCGTTCCTATAAACACCTCTTATCCACTATCCAATCACCCTTTAACACTGGCTGTGATCTGCTAATTGGGATTTTCCCAGCGTACATAATGCACACGATCGTACCGTCATTCTGAATTGAGAAAGCAGTTTGGATGACTAGCGAACATCTTCAAGAAACTAAACTTCCAAGTCCAGTTTGATCTAATTGAAGTACAACAGGATCTACCACTCATGACTGAGCAACCACTCCACATGTTACTTTACAATCACACCGCCATCTACTTGTACAATACTTCCACATGTGACGTGTCAGCAATAACTACCACATCTACTGTAACAACCAACCAACATCGTACTGTACCAATCACTACCACATCAACTGTACAATCACTACCAATGTACTGTAGCAATTCACTACCACACTACCTTTCAATCACTACCACATAAACTGTACAATCACTACAACCATGTACTGTTACAATCAATACATCTACTTTACAACACACCACATCTACAAGAACTAAACTTCAAGTCCAGTTGAATCTTATTGAATACAACAGATACTACCACTAATAGTAACACCCAATGTACTGTAACATCAATTACGCAATCCTACGCTACTGTAAATCACTTCCACATGTACTGTACAATAACTACCACATCTACTGTACAACCGACTACCAACATATACTGTACAATCACTACCACATCTACTGTTCCATTCTACCACAACCAATCTTACAATCACACCACATGTACGTTGTACAATCAGACATCTACGATCAAATTCACTAACACATCTACGTACAATCACTACATCTACTGTACTAGCATCACACCACATCTAACTGTACAATACAACGACCACATCTACTGTACAATCAATACATCTTACACTGTACAACACTAACACATGTACTGTACACATCACTACCACATCTACTGTACGATCACTACCACATCTACTGTACATACTCCACTCAGTACATCACTACCACATCTACTGTAACCAAATCCTACCACATCTACTGTACAATCACTACCACATCTACTGTTACACAATCACTACCACATGTACTGTAAATCACTACCAATCTACTGAACAATCACTACACATCAATGTACAATCACTACACATCTATATACAATCACTACCACATCTACTGTACAATCACATCACATCACTTACATCATACCATATCTACTGTACAATCACTACCACATCTACTGTACAATCACTAACAGCATCTAGGTACAATCACTACCACATCTACTGTACAATCACTACCAATCTAATGTACAATCACTATCACATCTACTGTACCAATCACTACCACATCACTGTGACAATCATACAATCTAATGTACAATCACTACCAACATCTACTGTACAATCACTACCACATCTATGTACAATCACTACACATCTACTGTACAATCACTACCACATCTAATGTCAAATACTACACATTACTACATCTACCACATCTACTGTACAATACTACCTACACATCTACTGTAAAATCACTACCACATCTATGTACAATCACTATCACATGTACTGTACAATCACCTACCACATCTACTGGACAATCACTACCATATCTACTGACAATACTTACACATCTACTGACATCACCACATCTACTGTACAATCACGACACATCTACTGTACATTCACTACCACATCTACTGTACAACCACTACCACATCTACTTGTACATCACTACCACATCTAATGTACAATCACATCACATGTCTGTACAATACTACGCACATCTTGTACAATCATACACATCTACTGTACATCACTAACCACATTCACTGTACAATCACTAACCACATCTACTGTACATCACGACCTACCCACATCTACGTGTACAATCCTACCACATCTAATGTAGCCTAATCACTATTCACATGCTACTGTTACAATCACTCCACAGGTACTGTCAATTACTACACACATCACAATCGTACAATCACTACAACATCTAATGTACAATCACTATCACATCTACTGTACAATCACGTACAACAGTTTACTGTACAATCACTACCAAATCTACTGTAAATCATGCACCACATCTAACTGTACAATCACTACCTACCACATCTACTGTAACAATCACTACCATATCTACGCTGTACAATGACTACCACATCTAACTGTCAATCCCTATACATCTACTGTACAATACTCTACACATCTACTGTACAATCACTACCAACATCTAATGTAACATCACTATCACATGTACTGTTACAATCACTACCAAATCACCGTACAATCATACCATATCTACTGACAATCATCATCACATGTACTATACATTCCTACCCACTCTACATGTCACATCACGACCATATTACTCTGTACAATCACTACCACTCTAATGTAAATCACCTATCACATCTACTGTACAATCACTTACGCATCCTAATTTACAATCACTACCACCACATCTACTGTACATTCACTAACCACATCTACTGTAACAATCCACGACCCTACCACATCTAACGTACAATCACTCCCATCTAATGTACAATCACCTATCCACATGTCTGGTACAATCATACCACATCTACTGTACAAATCACTACTATCTACTGTACAATTATACAACATCTCCTGTCAACCATCACTACTTACATCTACTACCACATCACTCCAGCCATACTTACACAAACCATTACTGTACAATCACTACCACATCACTGTACAACGAGACTACCACAGTCTAATGTACAATCCACATAGTCTGACAATGTTCATACTGTACAATCCTCCACATCTACTGTACATCAATCACACTAAACCACAAATATACTGTACAATCACTACCACACATCTACTGTACATATACAATCTATACATCACATCACATCTACTGTACAATCACTACCACATTAATCCTGACAATCACACCACATCTAGTACTTCAATCACTATCACATCTATCTTACATCACTATCAATTACTGTACAATCACTACAACATTACGTGTACATCACTACCACACTACTGTACATCACAATAACTCACTACATCAACCCAGTACGAGCCATACCCATCACTTACCCTACCACATCTACTGTATCAATCACTACTACCACATACTGTAGCCTATCAATGTACAATCACTATGCCATGTCTGTACAATCTACCACATCTACTGTACAGTCACTACCATATCTACGTGTACAATTACTAAACGACATCTACTGGTACAATCACTATCAACATCTACTGTACCATCACTACCTACCACATCTACTGTACAATCACTACCACAATCTACTGTACATCACTATCACATTACTGGTACAATCACTACCACATCTACTGTACAATCACTACCACTATCTACTGTACAATCAGTATACTGTTACTACAAATCATTCCACCCCATCTACTGTACAATCCACTACCATATCCTACTGTACAACACTACCACATCTACTGATTAAACAGACGACATCACATCACATCTACTGTACAATCACTATCACATCTCGTACACATACACCTCACACATACATTACTGTACAATCACTACACATCATCTACTGGTACACATCACTATCACATTACTTGTACAATCATACCACATCTACTGTACAATCACTACCACATTACTGTACATCACTACCACATCTACTGTACACATTCACTACCACACTTACCTGTGGACAATCACTACACACTAGTAGAAAGTACCAATCTACTACATCACCTACACATCCTGTCACCTCCGACATCTACGTACAATCACTATCCACATCGTGCTCCACTAACAGTACAACACGACAATCACACCATGAGGCACGTGTACAATCACTATCCTACACATCTACTGTACATCACTACCACATTACTGTACAATCACGAGTCAGCAGTTACTGTACAATCACTACCACATCTACTGTACAATCACTACCACATCTACTGTACAATCACTACCTACCACATCTACTGTACAATCACTACCACATCTACTGTACAATCACTACCACATCTACTGTACAATCACTACCACATCTACTACATCTACATAAATCCTCTTTATCCTTCTAGTTCCTGGCTCTGGCTTACTCCTTCTGAACCTGGCTTTGTCCGGCTCTCCAGCTGAAAGTGCCCAGTCTGCCAGTTGCAATATGGTAATCTTGAGTACAGATACCTTGCACTTTAAATCAAGGGACAAGCGTGTCCAGTGAGGTACTTCTAGCTTGTCTATTGGTGAAGCAAATGGTTCTAGATTGGGGTATCTGTGGCAAGAGATACTCGGGGACTGCGTTGAATCAGGTTCGTAGGACATAGAGAAGTTTCAAAAACTTGGTTTCAGAGACCAAGTTTCTGCATCAAAATTCCCACTGAAATTTTAGCAGTAGTTTTGACCTAAGAAACTGGTAGTTTGGCTTTAAAACCAGGTTCGGTACAAAGTACAGGGCAACTTTACAGAGTATTGGACAGTGGAATGTATTGTTCTAGTGTATGACTTGTTCTATTTCACCTGTTCAACACCTGCCAGATTCCCATGTCACCTCCTATCACATCATCAGGATCATATTTTATATTAATGTTAGAAAGTTACGTTGGACAAACACAATGCCAGCACAAGGAGAGATAAGACAAATACAATACATGCAATGCCAGCACAAGGAGAGATAAGACAAATACAATACATGCAATGCCAGCACAGGGAGAGATAAGACAAGTATAATAACTTGACCAGGGGAATTTAGAGGCAGAACACAAACAATGGAAGTTGGTAGAAGAACCAAAATGGCCAACTTGGCAAAACTCTTTGTGACAGCGATTCTCATGGCAATACTGTCTGAAGGTAATTACGGTAGATTTATATTCCACTATAGGAAAGATACTTTATCTCTAATGGGAGGTCACACAGTATATCAGCTGATTGTTATCATCCTATGGAAGATCGCCGGTGCAAGGCTGGATTATTCGATGGGTTCTTCCGATCGGATTTTCGATCGCAGGTTACGCAAAAGATACCCGAGCATCTGACGCTCGCTAATCAATAGCATGCTTGTGTTAGTTAACGCCGGATTTTAACGCCAGCTAACGATGTGAACTATTTCTTTATTGTGACTTGCAGTGCTTTGCGTATCCCCTGCAAATTTGTTCCTGATGTATGGAGTCCACTGCTAGTGGTTAAGCAGATTGGGGAGGCAGCGCTGTTGGTGATGAACAGTGAAGGTGTGCGGGGAGAAACATACGTTTGTATAAAGTCTATTCTTCAACCATCAGCTCTCATTACTCCATGATCCCTTTCCCGGGATCTATCATTTAAATGATTACTTACATTTGAGACTCACAAGGGCCTAGGACATCTTCTCCTGCTTTGCCCATCAGGTTCTCTTTCCATTAGAACTTTCAGGATTGAACCAGGCCGTAAAGATCAGGGCTATATATAAAGTGTATATATGTGTAATATATGTGTGTATATATGTGTAATATATGTGTGTATATATGTGTAATATATGTGTGTATATATGTGTAATATAAGTGTGTATATATGTGTAATATATGTGTGTATATATGTGTAATATATGTGTGTATATATGTGTAATATATGTGTAATATATGTGTGTATATATGTGTAATATATGTGTGTATATATGTGTAATATATGTGTGTATATATGTGTAATATATGTGTGTATATATGTGTAATATATATACACACATATATACACACATATATTACACATATATGTGTAATATATGTGTGTATATATGTGTGTGTATATATGTGTAATATATGTGTGTATATATGTGTAATATAAGTGATCCTATAATTTGATTATCCACAGCTTATGAATCTTTCTGTTATATTTAACCATTGTACTGTGTGTCATTTCATAGGGGAAACTCAGAGAAGGTTTGTAACAGCTTTTATGGAAATGAAACCCTGGACTCTACAAACAAGACTCGAACTCTACCTGGTCACGTATGATAAAGCAGCCAGTGTCTCGGTCACCGTCTCCGATCCGTCATTCAACAAGACTGTAGAAATTGAAAGGGACGGCTTTGCTTTGGTGACCTTAGGCTATAAATACATGGTTACCGAGAAGCAAGCTTGTTCCAAAGCTGTGGTGGTGACATCCAATGAAGATATATCAGTTTTTGCATTTTACATGGACTTTACAACCTCGGACGCCATGCCTTGTTTCTCCCAAGAGAATTTGGGAACAGAATATTATATTTTTACACCAGGGGCAAAACAGGGTAACCAGTTTGCTGTTGCCAATGGAATAGATCAAGTTGCTTGGGTGACCATTACGGTTTCGGGAGTGATCGAATTTAATGGGTCTGTTTACAGAGATCAGGACTCCTTCTCTTTTGCCCTGGGGTATCAGCAGGTTATCCAATTCCAAAGTCAATATGACCTAACAGGAACCAAAGTTGTTGCCACAGCCCCTGTAGCCGTGTTCAGTGGTAACCAGTGCTTTGCTGGCAAGTTAACAGCTTGTGATGTTATAGTAGATCAGCTGTATCCTGTACAGAACTGGGGTAGAGATTTTGCAGTGTTCCCATATTTGGAGCACAATAAAGATATCATTGATATAATGATAGCCAACCCAAACACATCCCTTACTATTGAGAGTTCTAATCAGACCACAGTGTACAATCCAGAACAAGGTTTGCATATGACGCTCACCTTATCCGACACTATTCTTGTGCATTCCACCGAACCTATAATGATCTCAAATGTTCTCCAAGACAATAAACCTGGACCTGTGAAACGTTATGATCCATTTTTAATTTCCGTTCCATCCATGCCATTGACAAGGAAATACTATAAATTGATAACTAGTGATAACTACTTTAACTACCTTCTCATTGTCTCCAATTCATCCTCCATATCGGAATTCTACCTTGACCACCAACCCCTCAGTCAGTTTAATGTATCAACCAGATCGTTAAAAGGAGTTCAGGGCTTGGAGGTGTCTCTAGGTAAAGTTGGGGGACAACACGAAATACACAATGATAACTCTCCATTCGAAATTTATGTTTATGGGATTGAATCCTATGTTTCCTATGGATATTCCCTTGGACAAGAAAGAATATATCCAGGTAACAATGTGTTTATTCTTATGTTAGTTGCACAAAATCATGATCACAAAAGTTCATTTCTGATCATTTTTCCTTATTCATATCAGAGGTGCTGGGCAAATTTATGGAGGTAAAGCTGCGCTAACTGGTTCACTACTTGTTAGTGTGACTTTAACTCCATATTAGCGGGGCAAGCGGAGGTTACGCAAAAGATACCGGAGTATCTGACGCTCCCGAATCAATATTGTGTTTGTGCTAGAAACTACAATATATGTATTAATACCAGTAATTCTCAATATTATATAGTGTCCACGTACCAACCGGAACTACAGTATATGTATTAATACCAGTAATTCTCAATATTATATAGTATCCCTGTACCAACCAGAACTACAGTATATGTATTAATACCAGTAATTCTCAATATTGTATAGTATCCCTGTACCAACTAGACTACCATATAATGTTTATACCCAGCATTTCTCAATATTATATAGTATCCCTGTACCACCAGAACTACAATATATGTATTAATACCAGTATTCTCAATATTGTATAGTATCCCTGTACCAACTAGAACTACATATATGTATTAATACCAGTAATTTCTCAATATTATATAGTATCCCCGACCAACCAGAACTACAGTATATGTATTAATACCAATAATTTTCGATATTAAATAGTATCTCTGTACCAACTAGAACTACAGAATATGTATTATAATAGTAATTCTCAATATGCTATAGTATCCACGTACCAACCTGACCTACAGTATATGTATTAAAACAAAATTCTCAATATTATATCATATCCCCGTACTAACCGGAACTATATATATTTATTAATACCAGTAATTCACAATATTAAGATAGACCCCCGATACCGTCCGGAACTACAGTATATGTATTAATACCAGTAATTCACAATATTAATATAGTATACTCCATACTAACCGTAAAACAGTATATGTTTTAATACCAGTAATTCTCACTATTATATAGTAATCTTGTACCAACCAGAACTACAGTATATGTATTATACCAGTAATTCTAATATTATATAGTATCTGTGCCAACCAGAACTATAGTATATGTATTAATACCAGTAATTCTCAATATTTTATAGTATCCTGTACCAACCAGAACTACAGTATGTATTATTACCGCTAATTCTCAATATTATATGTCTCCTGTACAAACCGGAACTACAGATATGTATTAATACCAGTAATTCTCAGTATTATATAGTAACCCCGTACAACTAGAACAACAGTATATGTATTAATACCAGTAATTCACAACTTATTTAGTATCCCTGTACCAACCAGAAATACATAATATGTATTAATACCGGTAATTCTCAATATTATATAGTATCGCTGTACCAATCAGAACACAGTATATGTATTAATAACAGTAATTCTCAATATTATAAGTGACCCGTACCAATCAGAACTACAGTACAAAATTATATAGTATCCCTGTTACCAACCGAACTACAATATGTATTAATACCGGTAATATGCGTCTAGTAGGTCATAGGTAGTATGCCCGTTACCGGGGGGAACACCAGAACTCAGTATATGTATTAATAGCAGTACTTATCATAATTAGTATCCACTGTAACCAACCAAATCGAACTACAGTATATGTTTTAATAGCAGTAATTATCAATATTATATAGTATCCCTGTACCAACCAGAACTACAGTACAATATTATATAGTATCCCCGTACCAACCAGAACTACAATATATGTATTAATACCAGTAATGCTCAATATTATATAGTATCCCTGTACCAACCAGAACTACAGTATATGTTTTAATAGCAGTAATTATCAATATTATATAGTATCCCTGTACCAACCAGAACTACAGTACAAAATTATATAGTATCCCTGTACCAACCAGAACTACAATATATGTATTAATACCAGTAATTCTCAATATTATATAGTATCCCTGTACCAACCAGAACTACTGTACAGTATATGTATTAATACCAGTAATTTTCAATATTATATAGTGTCGTAGTTCTGGTTGGTACAGGGATACTATATATATTGAGAATTACTGGTATTATACATATACTGTAGTTCTGGTTGGTACGGGGATACTATATAATATTGAGAATTACTGGTATTAATACATATACTGTAGTTCTGGTTGGTACAGGGATACTATATATATTGAGAATTACTGGTATTAAACATATACTGTAGTTTGGTTTACGGGGATACAATATAATATTGAGATTACTGGTATTAATACATATACTGTAAGTCTGGTTGGTACAGGGATTATAATACTATATAATATTGAGAATTACTGGTATTGATACATATACTGTAGTTCTGTTGGTACAGGGATACTATATAATATTGAGAATTACTGGTATTAATACTATACTGTAGTTATGGTTGGTACAGGCATACAATATAATATTGAAAATTACTGGTATTAATACATATACTGAGATCGGTTGGTACAGGGATCTATAATACTATATATATATTGAGAATTACTGGTATTGATACATATACTGTAGTCTCGTTGGTACAGGATACTATATAATATTGAGAATTACTGGTATTAATACATATACTGTAGTTCTGGTTGGTACAGGGATACATATAATATTGAGAATTACTGGTATTAATACATATACTGTAGATCTCGTTGGTCCAGGGATACTATATAATATTGAGAATTACTGGTATTAATACATATACTGTAGTTCTGGTTGGTATGGGGAATACTATATAATATTGAGAATTACTTGTATTAATACATATACTGTATTTATGGTTGGTACGGGGATACATATATAATATTGAGAATTCTGGTATTAATACATATACTGTAGATCTCGTTGGTACAGGGATACTATATAAATATTGAGAATTACTGGTATTAAATATACTTGTAGTTATGGTTGGTACAGGGATACATATAATATTGAGATTACTGGTATTAATACATATCTGTAGATCTCGTTGGTCCAGGGATACTATATAATATTGAGAATTACTGGTATTATACTATACTGTAGTTCTTGGTTGGTAGGGATACTATAATATATTGAAATTACTGGTATTAATACATATACTTTAGTTATTGTTGGTACAGGATACTATATAATATTGAGAATTACTTGTTATTAATACATATACTTGTATTATGGTTGGTACAGGGATACTATATAATATTGAGAATTACTGGTATTAATACATTACTGTAGATCTCGTTGGTACAGGGATACTATATATATTGAGAATTACTGTATTAATACATATACTGTAGTTATGGTGGTACAGGATCTATATATAATATTGAGAATACTGGTATTAATACATATACTGTAGATCTCGTTGGTACAGGGATACTATATAATATTGAGAATTACTGTATTAATACATATACTGTAGTTATGGTTGGTACAGGGATACTATATATATTGATGAGAATTACGGTATTAATACATATACTTTATATCTGGTTGGTACAGGGATACTATAATATATTTGAAATTACTGGTATTAATACATATACTGTAGTTCTGGTGGTACAGGGATACTATATAATATTGAGAATTACTGATATTAATACATATCCTGTAGTCCTGGTTGGTAGGGATACTATATATTGAGAATTTCTGGTATTAATACTATACTGTAGTTCTGGTTAATACGGGTCACTATAATATTGAAAATACTGGTATTAACTATACTAGTACAGTAGTTCTGGTTGACAGGGATACTATATAATATTGAGAATTACTGGTATTAATACATATATTTAGTTCTGGTTGGTACAGGGATACTATATAATATTGTACTTAGTTTCTGGGTTGGTACAGGGATACTATATAATATTGAATTACTGCTATTAAACATATACTGTAGTTCTGGTTGTACAGGGATACTATATAATATTGAGCATTACTGGTATTAATACATATATTGTAGTTCTGGTTGGTACGGGGATACTATATAATAGTACTGTAAGTTCGGTTGGTACAGGATACTATATAATATTGAGATTCCTGGTATTAATACTATATTGTAGTTCTGGTTGGTAAAGGGATCATATAATATTTGTAACTGTAGTTCTGGTTGGTACAGGGATACTATATAATATTGATAATTACTGCTATTAAAACATATACTTTAGTTCCTGGTTGGTACAGGGATACTATAAATATTGAGAATTACTGGTATTAATACATATATTGTAGTTCTGGTTGGTACGGGGATACTATATATATTGTACTGTAGTTTCTGGTTGGTACAGGGATACTATATAATTGATATTTACTCTATTAAAACATATACTGTAGTTCTGGTTGGTACAGGGATACTATATGATATTGAGCATTACTGGTATTAATACATATATTGTAGTTCTGGTTGGTACAGGGATCTATATAATTTTGTACTGTAGTTCTGGTTGGTACAGGGATACTATATAATATTATAATTCCTGCTATTAAACCAGATACTGTAGTTTCTGGTTGGTACAGGGAGACTAATAATATTGATATTACTGCTATTAAATAATATACTGTAGTTCTGGTTGGTACAGGGATACTAGATGATACTTGGCATTAACCGGTATTATACATATATGGTAGTTCTGTTGGTACAGGATACTATATAATTTGTACTGTTTCTGAGTTGGTACGAGGTACTATATATATTGATAATTACTTGCTATTAAACATATACTCTGTCAGTTCTGGTTGTACAGGAATCTAAGATGATAATTAGATAATAATTGACGATATTCGGTATCAGCTACTAATGAGCTATATATAAACATATTAATTGTATTCTGGTTGGTACGGATACTATATAATGTTGTAGAGCGATTGGTACTGGTATTAATATGATTACTGTATTATACATGTAGTAGTTCTATTGTTACGCGGTATCTATATAATATGAGAATTACTGTAGTAATACATATTATGTACTTTTCTGTGGTACGGGTCTAAAATGTTGGATGTATACCTATCGTTGCAGGGACGCTATATAATATGATATGGTATAATTGTTAAGTTTTGTTTAGGGCCTAAAGGATAGGTAATAATGACATCAACGTTATTTCTGGTTGGTAACAGGAGACTATAAAATATTGAGAATTACTGGTATAATACATATACTATAGTTTGCTGGTTGGCACACGGATACTATATATTAAGAATTACTGGTATTATACATATATGGTTGTTCTGGTTGTACAGATTATATTAAAGTGAGAAATTACTGTATTAATAATCTACTGTTATCCGTTAGTATGGGAGTACCTTAATTAATATTGTGAATTACTGGTTATTAAATACATATACTGTAGTTCCGGACGTCCGGGGGTACTATCATTAATATTGTGATTACTGGTATTATAAATATACTATAGTTTCCGGTTAGTACGGGGATATGATATAATATTGAGAATTTTCTGGTATTAATCATATACTGTAGGTCAGGTTGGTACCTGGAGTACTATAAGCATATTGATAATACTCTTAATATACATATTCTGTAGTTCTAGGGTTGTGTACAGAGATACTATATAATATCGAAAATTATTGGTATTCAACATATACTGTAGTTCTGCGTTTGGTACGGGGATACTATAAATATTGAGAATTATTTACTGGTAATTAAATACATATACTGAGTTCTAGTTGGTACAGGGGATAGCTCAAACATATTGAGAATTACTGGTATTATACATATATTGTAGTTCTGGTTGGTACCAGGGATACTATATAATATTGAGAATTATCGGTAATTAATACATATATGTTAGTTCTAGTTGTACAGGGATACTATAACATATTGAGAATTCCTGGTATTAATTGACCCATTACTGTAGTTCTGGTATGGTCAGGGATCTATATAATATTGAAGAATTACTGGTATTAATACAATAGTACTGTAGTTCAGGTTGGTACTGTGAACTAATATAGATATTGAAGAATTACTGGTATTAATACATATATTGTGTTTTCTAAGCACCAAACCAATATTGATTCGGGAGCGTCCAGACTACTCGCGTAATCTTTGCGTAACCTCCGCTTGCCCGCTAATATGGAGTTCAAGTCACCTAACAAGTAGTGAACCAGTTAGCGCGCAGGCTTTTACCCTCCATAAATTTGCCCACACCTCTGATATGAATAGGAGAAAATGATCAGAAATGACTTTTTTATCATGATTTTGGGGGGGGGGTGGGCAACTAACATAGAGACTAAACACATTGTTACCTGATATATTCTGTTCTTGTCCAAGGGAATTCCATAGGAAACAAGGATTCAATCCCCATAACATAATTTCGAAGGGAGTTTATCAGTTGTATTTCGTGTTGTCCCCCCAACTTCCTCGAGACACCTCAAGCCCCTGAACTCCTTTTAACGATCTGGTTGATACTTAAAAAGCTTACTGAGGGTTGGTGGTCAAGGTAGAATTCCGATATGAGGATGTTGGAGACAATGAGAAGGTATTAAAGTACGTTTACACTAGTTTATCAATTTATAGTATTTCCTTGTAAATGGCATGGATGGACGTGAAATTAAAATGATCAATAACGTTTCACAGTTCCAGGTTTATTGTCTTGAGAACAATTTGAGACATTAAATTAGGTTCGGTGGAATGCACAAGAATAGTGTCGGAATAAGGTTGAGCGTCATATGCAAACCTTGTTCGGATTGTACACTGTGGTCTGATTAAACTCTCATAGTAAGGGAGGTTTGGGGTTGGCTATCATTATACAATGAATATTTTATTGTGCCCAAATATGGGAAACACTGCAAAATCTCTACCACCAGTTCTGTACGGATCAGCTGATCTACTATAAGACATCACAATGCTGTTAACTTGGCCAGCAAGCCACTGGTTTACCACTGAACACGGCTACAGGGGCTGTGGCAGACAACTTTGTGTTCCTGTTTAGGTCATATTGACTTTGGAATTGGATAACCTTGCTGTACCCCCAGGGCAAAAGAGAAGGAGTCCCTGATCTCCTGTAAACAGACCCATTAAATTCGTCACTGCCCGAAACCGTAATGGTCACGCAAGCAACTTGATCTAAATTCCATGGCGAACCAGCAACTGGTTACCCTTTTTGCCCCTGTGTAAAAATATAATTTTCGTTTCCCAAATTCTCTTGGGAAAACAAGGGCAGTGCGGCCCGTAGGTTGTAAAGTCCAGTAAATGCAAAAACTATATATCTTCATTGGATGTCACCACCGCACAAGCTTTGGAACAAGCTTGCTTCTGCTCCGGTACACCATGTATTATAGTCCTAAGGTCACCCAAGCAAGCCGTCCCTTTCCATTTCTACAGTCTTGTTGAATGATACGTGATCGGAGACTTGGACCGAGACAACTGGCTGCTTTATCATCGTGACCAGTAGAGTTCGAGCTTGTTTGTAGAGTCCCATGGTTCATTTCCATAAAGCTGTACAAACCTTCTCCGTGAGTTTCCCTCTATGAAATGACACACCAGTAACATGGTTAAATATAAGACAGGAAAAAAAAAGATATATCATAAGCGTGGCTGACTAATATATAGGAGCTCACTTATATTACACATATATACACACGATATATTACCATCATACACCCACTTATACCACATTATTTACACATATATGTGTTAATATATGGTGTGTATATATGTTTGTATATATTTACCATTATACACACTATATTACACATATTATACACACATATATTTCCATATATTCACATACACACTATATACCAATATATACACACATATATACACCTATATTACACACTACACTTATATTACACATATATCACACATATAACCTATACACCATATATACCACATATATACCACATATATACTACACATATAATTAACACATCATAACTATTTACACATATAACACACATAGAGAACACATATATAACCATATACACCATATTTACACATATATACAGCACATATTTAGCCCATATATACACAATACATATTTACACTATATATACACTATATACACACCTATATTACACATATGATACACATATATACACACATATTACACATATATACACCATATATTACACATATATAACACTATTACACATATATAACACATATATACACCATATATTACACATCATATACACACATAATTACCCACAAATACTACACATCATATATTAACTATATAACACATATATACACACAATCATAACACCATATATTAACACATATATACACACACTATATTACCATATATACACATATATCCCATATATACACCCTATATTACACATATAAATAACAACATAATATACATATATAAATATACACATATATTCACACTATATACACACATATATTACACATATATACCACATACTATTACACATATATATACACATATATTATACATATATACACACATCTATTACACATATACACACAGACATCATATATTACCATATTAACACACTATATTAAAACACAATATATTACACATATATAACACACATATATTACACATTGGTAAATGCCACACATATATACACATAATACACACATATATACACACTATACCACTTACAACATATATTCACATAATATTACCACATATATACACACTAATTACACACTTATTACACAAATATTACCATATATTACACATATATTCACATATATTACACACATATATACACACATATATTACAACACTATATTACCACTATATTACACAATATATTACCACAATTACACATATATACACATATATAAACTCAACACTATATACACACATATATTACACATATATACACTTTATATATAGCCCTGATCTTTACGCCTGTTCAATCCTGAAAGTTCTAATGGAAGAAGAGAACCTGATGGCCAAAGCAGAGAAGATGTCCTATGGCCCTTGTGAGTCTCAAATGTATTAATCATTTAATGATAGATCCCGGGAAAGGTATCATGGAGTAATGAGAGCTGGATGGTTGAAGAATAGACTTGTATACAACGTATGTTTCTCCCCGCACACCTCACTGTTCATCACCACAGCGCTGCCTCCCCAAATCTGCTTAAAACCACTAGCACGTGGACTCCATACACAGAGACAAATTTGCTGGGGATACGCAAATCACTGCAATCGACAATAAAGAAATAGTTCACATCGTAGCTGGCGTTAAATCCGGCGTTAACTTAACACGCATGCGATTGATTAGCGAGCGTCAATGCTCGGGTATCTTTTTGCGTAACCTGCGATCGAAATCCGATCGGAAGAACCCATCGAATAATCCAGCCTTGCACCGGCGCTTCCATAGGATGATAACAATCAAGCTGATATATGTGTGACCTCCCATTAGAGATAAAGATCTTTCCTATAGTGGAATAATAATCTAATTACCGTAATTACCTTCAGACAGTATTGCCATGAGAAATCGCTGTCACAAAGAGTTTTGCCAAGTTGGCCATTTTGGTCTTCTACCAACTTCCATGTTTGTGTTCCCCCGCCCTGCTAAATCCCCTGGTCAAGTTATTTATATACTTGTCTTATCTCTCACCTCTGTGTGGCATTGCCATGTATTGTAGTTGTCTTATCTCTCCTTGTGCTCGGCATTGCATGTTTGTAATTTGTCTATCTCTCCTTGGCTGTCATTGGTTGTTTTGTCCAACGTAACTTTCCTAACATTAATATAAATAAAATGATTCCTGATGATGTGATAGGAGGTGCATGGTAAACTGCAGGTGTTTGAACAGTGAAAAGAATAACAGTCATACACTAAACAATACATTCCACTGTCGCAATACTCTGTAAGTTTTTGCCCGTACTTTGGACCGAACCTGTTTTAAAGCCAAAACTACCAGTTTCTCTCTCCTAGGTCAAAACTACTGCTACAATTTCAGTGGGAATTTTAAGATGCAGAAACTTGGGTCTCGAAACCAAGTTTTTGAAACTTCTCTTAGTCCTACTAAACCCACAGAACCTGATTCAACGCACGTCCCCGAGTATCCTTGCCCACAGTACCCAATCTAGAACTCATTTGCCTCACCCAATGACAAGCTAGAAGTACCATCCACTGGACACGCTTGTCCCTTATTTAAAGTGCAAGGTATCTGTACCAAGATTACATATTGCAGCAACTGGCAGACTGGCACTTTCATCTGGAGAGCCGGACAAAGCCAGGTTTCAGAAGGAGTAAGCCAGAGCCAGGAACGAGAATGATAAAGAGATTTTTAGGTAAGATGTAGTAGATGTGGTGTGATGTACAACGTAGATTGTGTAGGATTGTACATAGATGTGGTAGTGATTTGTCGTAGATGTGGTGTAGGTAGTGATTGTACAGTAGATTGTGGTAGTGATGGTACAGTAGATTTGTGTGATTGTACATAATGTATCTGGATCGTACAGTAGATGGTGGTATGATTGTACAGTAGATGTGATCGTGATTGTACAGTAGATGTGGAGTGATTGTACAGTAGATGTTGTAGTGATTGTACAGTAAGAGTGGTTAAGTTTTTTTTTTTTTTTTTTTTTTTGTTTTTGTACGTACTGTGGTATGATTGTACAGTATATGTGGTAGTGATGGGTATCAGTAGATGTGGTAGTGATTGTATCATTAGATGTGGTAGTGATTGTACAGTAGATGTGGTATTGAATTGTTACAGTAATGTGATTAGTGTTGTACAAAGATGTGGTAGTGATTGTACATAGATGTGATAGTGATTGTCAGTAAGATGGTGCTAGTTATTGTACATATGATGTGGTATGATTGTACAGTAGATATGGTAGTGATTGTACAGTAGAAATTGGTAGTGATTGTACAGTAGATGGGGTATGAATTGTAATAGTAGCATGTGATAGTGATTGTTAGCGTAGATATGGTAGTGAATTGTACAGTAGAGGTGGTATTGGATTGTACAGTACATGTGATCGTGGGATTGTACTTAATGTGGTAGTGATTTGATACAAGTAGATAGTGGTATGTAGTGATTGTACAGTATGGTGATCGTGATTGTACAGTAGATTGTTTAGTAATTGTCAGTAGATATGGTAGTGGATTGTCCAGTAAGATTGGGTAGGATTGTACAGTAACATGTGATAGTGATTGTACATTAGTGTTCGGATTGTACAGTAAGGATTTGGTAGGTATGATTGTACAGTATAATGTGGTAGTGATTGTACATTAGATGTGTAGTGGTTTGTACAGTACAGGTTGTAGTGATTGTACATTAGTGTGATAGTGATTGTACATTAGATGTGGTAGTGATTGTACTAGATGTGGTAGTGATTGTACATACTGTGGTAGTGATTGGTACGTAGATGTGATAGTGATTTTCATTAGATGTGGTAGTGATGTGATTGTAACAGTAGATGTGGTAGGTCGTGATTGTTACAGTATTGGTAGTGATTGTACAGTAGAGGTGTATGATTGTAGCAGTATATGTGGTGTGATTGTCCTAGATGTGGTAGTTTTTGGGGAATTGTACAAAGTACATGTGATAGTGATTGTACATTAGATGTGGTAGTGATTGTACAGTAGATGTGGTAGTGAATTGTACAGTAGCTGTGGTAGTGAATGTACAGTAGAATGGTGGTAGTGATTGTACCGTAGATGGATAGTTATTGTCAGTAGATGTGGTAGTACTTGTACGTAGATATGGTAGTGGATTGTAACAGTATATTAGTATGGATTGTACAGTCATGTGATATTGATTGTACTTAGATGTGGTAGTGGATTGTACAGTAGAAGAATTTGTGGTAGTGATTGTCCCGTAGATGTGGTAAGTGAATGACAGTAGATGGTGGTCGTGATTGTACATTAGAGGCGGTAGTGATTGTACAGTCGAATGTGATAGTGATTGTACATTAGATTGTGGTATTGATTGTACAAGTAAGATATGGTAGTGCTTGTTACAGTAGATTGGGGGTAGTGATGTATAGTACATGTGATAGTGATTGTACCAAGTAGATCTGTAGTGATGGACGTAGATGTGGTGGTGGTAGTGAATTTACAGTACATGTGATAGTGATTGTACATTTATGTGTTAGTGATTGTACAGTAGATGTGTTAGGGTAGTGATTGTACAGTAGATGTGATAGTGGAGTGTCCAGTAGATGTGGTAGTAATTGTAGCAGTAGAATATGGTAGTGATTGTACGTAGATGTGGTAGGTAGTGATGTACAGTAGATGTTGGTTATGATTGTACGTAGATGTGGTAGTGATTGTACAGTACATGTGGAGTGAGTGTACAGTAGAGTGATAGTGATTGTACATTAGATGTGGTTGATTGTACAGTAGATGTGGTAGTAATTGTACATGTACATGTGTAGTGATTTGTACAGTAGAGGTGATAGTGATTGTACATTGATTTGGTAGTGATTGTAACAGTAGATGGTGGTCGTAGTGATTGTAAATAGATGTGGTAGTGATTGTACAGTAGATGTGGTAGTGAGTGTACAGTAGATGTTGTAAGTGTTGTCTCATTAGATGTGGTAGTGATTGTACATTCAACATGTGATAGTGATTGTACATTAGATGTGGTAGTGATTGTACATAGATGTGGTAGTGATTGTACATTAGATGTTGTGTGAATGTAACAGTAGAATTTGGTAGTGATTGTAAACAGTAGATGTGAGTGATTGTACAGTAGATGTGTAGTAATTGTACAGTAGATATGGTAGTGATTGTACAGTAGATGTGGTAGTGATTGTACAGTACAGTGATAGTGATTGTACTTAGATGTGGTAGTGATTGTACAGTAGATGTGGTAGGTAGTGATTGTACAGTAGATGTGATAGTGATTGTACAGTAGGATGTGGTAGTGATTGGTACATTAGATGTGGTGTGGATTGTACAGTAAGATGTGATTAGTGATTGTAGCATTAGATGTGTAGTGTTGTACAGTAGATGTGGTTAGTGATGTGTACATTAGATGTGGGTAGTGATTGCACGTAGATGTGTATTGATTGTCATAGATGGTGATGTGATTGTACGATTAGAGTGGTAGTGATTTGTACATTAGATGTGGTATTGATTGTACATTAGATGCGGTAGTGCTGTAACAGTAGATGTGGTAGTGATTGTACAGTAAGATATGGTGAGTGATTGTTACAGTAGATGTATAGTGATTGTACAGAGATGTGGTAGTGATTGTATAGTAGATTGGTAGTGATTGAACATTAGATGTGCGTATATTGTTCAGTAGATGTTGTATTGATTGTACATACAGTGTGGTAGTGATTGTACAGTAGATGTTGTTATGATTGTACAGATAGATGTTGTAGTGATTTGTACAGTAATGTGGTAGTGATTGTACAGTAGATGTGGAGTGAATTGTACCAGTAGATTTGTATTGATCGTACAGTAGATGTTGGTAGTCGATTGTACAGTACATGTGGTATTGATTGTACATTAGATGTAATTGATTGTAGCCAGTAGAATGTGGTAGTGCTTGTACAGTAATGTGGTAGTGATCGTACATAAGATTATGATTGTAACGTTAAATGTGGTAGTGATTGACAGTATATGTTTGATTGTACAGTAACTGTGGTGTGGATTGTACAGTTGGTGTGGTGTGATTGAACATTAGATGTGTAGTTGATTGTACAGTAGATATGGTAAGTGGTTTTTTTGTTTTTTTTGTTTTGTACAGTAGATGTGGTATTTATTGTACAGTACATGTGGAAGTGCTTGTACCGTAGATGTGGTAGTGATGTACAGTACTGGGGGTATGGTGTACAGTACATGATGTGGTACGTAGCTGTGTATTCAATTAGATCAACTGGACTTGGAAGTTTAGGTTCTTGGTAAGAATTGGTTTGGTAGTGATTGTCCAGTAGATGTATTGAATGTACAGTCATGTGGTAGTGATTGTACGAGTTGATGTGGTAGTGATTGAACGTAGATGTGTTAGTGATTGTGTACAGGTACATGTGGTAGTGACTTGTACCGTTGATGTGGTAGTGATTGTACAGTAGATGTGGTAGTGGTTGACAGTAGATGTGGTAGTTTTTGTACATACTTGGGAAGTGATTTACAGTAATGTGGTAGTGATGTCAGTCATGTGTAGTGGTTGTACAGTACTGAATGTGGTTAAGTATCTGTTTGTATTCGAAATTATATCAACTGGACTTAAGTTTAGTTCTTGAAGATGTTGTCGCTTATTCATCCATATGGCTATTCTCCCCTTCTCAATTCAGAGATGACTGTAACGGATCTGTGGGCTAATTATATTACGCGTCATGGAAAATCCGCAATTAAGGCATATGCAGCCGCCAAGTGTTAAAGGCGTGATTGGATAGTGGCTAAGAGGTGTTTATAGGCACGCCGCTCAGAGTAAGGTGTCAAAACAGCATTGTACATGGCATGACAGTATGTGTGCGAACCCGCCGTGACGCGCTATTTAGGCTGGTTTCTTTTATTTCATCATAAAGGGTCTGGCTGCCTTAAACACCATCTCTCTATCGAACCAGTCACGTCCTTTGCCAATATGTTAATCATTGCAATCCCTTCAAAGGTATGTCCTTGTAATGGCCTTAAGATGGCCGGTATCATTGCTAAGTCCTGACCCGAGGATTGGCTCTTCTTGCGCTGGGGGCCTACGTTGAATCAGTTGCTGTTGGTTTCCCCCACATACAATCAGAGCATTCTTCACCTGCACTTGGCACTGCGTATATGACTGTTGCTTTTCCTTTGAGTTTCGGTATTTGGGTCTTTCGGATGAGTCAATTGCCTGCCGTCAATGTGTTGTCTTTGCTCAGGTTTAAAGGGCGAGACAGGGATTAAAACGGTGTTTTTTTGAAAATCTTCTTATATTTCTCGAACTTCCCTAGTCTACATAATGGGCTGACTTGCATGTTCTTTCTCCTGTGCTTGCTTTCGCCCTTCACTGTTGGTATTCCCGTTTCTTTTCTTCGCTTCTACTTTTGTGACAGAAGGCGCCGTCCTAGTCTGGGATATCCTACAAGATTTTAAGGCTCCACTTCTGAGGATGTGCTTTTAAGTCACGATCTCACTCGGGGATTGCGATCCGATTGCGCATTTAAAAGCGCACACTATGTGGCCATTGATGTGGCCACACCTTAGTGTGTGTTACAGTGTGGTGTCGCATGTGTCGAATCTTCTTAATGCGTGTAGCGCGACAGATTGAAGATCTCATGAGATATGCAATTTGCGTGCGCACACTGCAATCGTGTGCTCCACAGCGACCGTGAAACGTCTTCTGTGCAATCTGGCGAGGGATAACATGGCTGGCTCCCTTTCCTTTCCGTGTGTGCTTGGGGCGCTAGTACATTGTTGGCTTCTCAGCCTTAGAAGGTGATAGTAATAAATGGGGGGCGTG